>JAFBJU010000491.1:0-7500 GCA_016785305.1 Colistium nudipinnis | reverse complement strand
TCCCCAGAATTCAATATATGTGTTTTGTTAGTAAACAAGAAGTTAGTACTGGTTACAAATAAAAATATCTCATCTGTTGAATTTTCTGTATTTCTGTTGTTCGTTTTATAGGATCCTATGCTGGGGCTGTGGTGGCCATGCCTTTAGCTGGGATACTGGTGCAATACACTGGGTGGCCTTCAGTATTCTATGTTTATGGTTAGTATCCTTATCCTCAAATATGTGTGTGCTATAGTCAGCTGACTAATGCATTAATGCTCACATCATAGCTCGAAGTTCAGACGCCAATGCACCTAAATACAATACTTTTTTTTATTTTCTGCGATGCTCTTAATCATGAGGGAATTGCGGATATACAGATTTCCATAAACCTGCCCTGGACACCAAATTTAACGGTGTAAAATTCAACACAGTTGAACTCGCATAATTACCACAAATATTTTCTTCTTACCTCTAACTGGGACTCCCTTCCTCTTTCTGTGCCCATGTGTTTTTGTGTCTCCCAGGCAGCTTTGGGATATTCTGGTATTTGTTCTGGGTTCTGGTGTCCTACGAGAGTCCTGCTGTGCATCCCACCATCACACCCGAAGAGAGGAAGTACATCGAAGAAGCAATTGGAGAGTCTTCGGGCTTTCTCAATCCTCTCCAAGTATGTCACCGGGATGATGTTCAGTTGCTGTCTAGCAGTCGATCACTGAGAAGCTCTTAGTATAGTATATGATATAGTTTGCCGATGCATGTATTCGCATTCAGCGGCCTATTTGTCGATCAATTGGTTGTTATTGGATCCAAGTAATATCTCATTCTTCCTTTTGGTGGCAGAAATTTAAAACCCCGTGGAGACACTTCTTCACCTCCATGCCAGTCTATGCCATCATTGTTGCCAACTTCTGCAGGAGCTGGACCTTCTACCTGCTGCTCATCAGCCAGCCGGCCTACTTTGAAGAAGTCTTTGGCTTTGAGATCAGCAAGGTGAGCGCGTATCCTCGATACGAGTCTTTTACAGGACTTTTCCTTAGAAATATGTATTTACTAACAACTTGGATGTGTTCACCGCTTACTGGAGCCAGCTGTACTTTTACTGCGATAGTAAGGTACAATGACTTTGCTGTAGGACTATTTAGCTGGTGTTAAAATATCCTGATGATTGTGCAGTTTTTAACCCCGATATATATATATTTGTACTTGCAGACTTGCATATTTTAAATTATTAATGTGAACATTCTTTTGTAAAGCTTTAAGCAGTGTGCACTCCACAGTTTTTGCTCTTAAGATGTATTGACCAAAGCACTACAAGCAAAGGTGGCTAGTGAAGTCCTGGCCTGTGGCCTGAAAAGCAGCAGTTTTGAGCATAAGGACCATCCACGCAAAGAAAAATCATAAATGTCCATTTGAACCGAAACAGGAGCTTTTGAATTTTTTTCTAACGTCCTCCCCTGATTTCTTTTTATTATTTTATATTTTTTTTATTTTGCCAGTAATGAAAACTCATACTCCTGTGTCTCTAACTTTTTCGCTCTTCTCTCCCCTTCGCTTCCTTCTGACACAATTGCCCCCCCTCTCCTCTTTACTTTTTCAGGTGGGCATGGTGTCCGCTTTGCCCCATCTAGTGATGACGATCATTGTGCCCATTGGAGGCCAGTTGGCAGACTACCTGAGAACCCATAACCTGATGACCACCACCAACGTCAGGAAGATGATGAACTGTGGAGGTGAGAGTTGGGGGAGGGTGAGGAAGAAACCAAAACAATGGAGGAAAAAAAAAAAAAGAAAACGAATGACCGTGTAGGACAATAGCAGAAACATCAAATACAGAGTAAATATGAGTTATCAAGAAAATATCTCAAAGTAAGCCTGACACAAATTGTCTGAGCACATTTGCTTCCCTGATTATTTATTTATATTTTGAATAGAACATATCTTTGTTTTCCCTTTGAAAGCAGTGGCTCTGTAGCAGCGCCTCAGTTCTAGAGTCAAACACATCTTTTTTTATTTTTTTTTTAACACATCTTTAAGAATAAATCAGTCTTTTTATTTATTGTGGAAAAATACTTTTATTGATTCTATCATGGCACATACTTTATGTTCAACATAATTCTGATGTAAAAGAGAATCATTGATAGTTGAGGCGAAGCAGGAAGTTGTGTTACTTTCTGACGTGTGTGTGTGTGTGTGTGTGTGTGTAAACATGGTTGCGTGCCAGGTTTTGGAATGGAGGCCACTCTCTTGCTGGTGGTGGGATTTTCTCACACCAAGGGTGTAGCCATTTCCTTCCTGGTCCTTGCTGTGGGTTTCAGTGGATTTGCCATCTCAGGTAAGAGATGTTTTCAACAAGCAAGCTTAAAGTCCAGGGTGACATTTCGACAATGTGAACATTTGAGCGAATGCGTCCATGAAGTCAACAGTTTGTGAGAGACTTGGTGTGTGAACAATGGGTTGTTGCTCTTGTTTTAAAAGAAGCGCTCTTTCTGTTGCCCTTATTCCCTCATTGATTTATTCCAAATGATTCTGTATCCGTTACACTGAAACCTAAAACCTAAAAATAGGCATTTTGCTCATTGTGGGTTTTCTCCTCTTAGGGTTCAATGTCAATCACTTGGACATCGCCCCTCGATATGCCAGCATACTGATGGGCATCTCAAACGGTGTGGGGACGTTATCTGGAATGGTGTGTCCTCTCATTGTGGGAGCCATGACAAAACACAAGGTAGAAGCTTTCACTTCTATCGGCGTAAAAAAATGCAATGTTTGGATCTTTTCAGGTTCACGTACATATTTGATAGAGAGCAGGCAAAGCCATTCTTGAACTTTGTTCTTACATTGTTCCAGACGCGGGAAGAGTGGCAGTATGTCTTCCTTATAGCTTCCCTTGTCCATTATGGAGGAGTCATCTTTTATGGTACGCCTTGACAGTGAATACAGCGTTTTGTGAGGGCAGTGTAGAAGACCTTATAATAAATAGCCATTTTATTTATTTCAGGACTCTTTGCATCAGGAGAAAAGCAGGCATGGGCCGACATAGAGGACACGAGCGACGAGAAGTGTGGTATCATCGATGAGGATGAACTGGCCAATGAGACGGAGGAGCTCTACCGTGGAGGCGGCCAGTACGGCGCCATGAGCCAACCGGTGGTTGGTTCCAACGGGGGAGGAGGAGGTGGCGGAGGAGGCGGAGGAGCCGGACCGGGATGGGTATCGGACTGGGATAAATCTGAGGAGTACGTTCAACCCCCTGGATACAACTCTTACATGTACGGTGGAGAAAAGGAGAAGGAGCTGACATAAAGGATCGACACATGATGATCAAAAAAAAAAGCAAGGTAACAATGAGGCAGAATGTTTTTGGGAAGGAGATTCAAGAGAGTCACTGCAATAATGAATGGACCTTCTATGTGCATTTGGACTACAATATTTACAGTTGCACACGGCAAAGTATGCATCTAATACTTACTAAATTGTGCGTGTTTGAGCGTATGTGTGTATGCAAGCATTGCATGAAAGCTTTAGTCATTAATGTACATTAACGCATATAGTCATCCTCAGCAAAAAAGATAATAATAATAACCTCCCTGGCTTCCTTCCATGCTCCTGGGCTCATTGTGATTGGCCGAGAGTTTCCAAGGCATCACAGATGAGATTCTGTGTTTGTGTGCGACAGTGCGCTACGTGTGTATGCTCTTTGCCTTGACAGCAAGTCTCTCACGCCACTGGAATTGTGTTCAGTTATTCTAGAAATCACCCTGATCCTATGACCAAATCAACTCTCCTGTTAAAGGTTTGATGCAACCAGTTAATTAATGCTGCAGTAGAGCAACAATATAATGGTTATTTCCAAGTGCACAGTTAAAAGGTGCTTGCATGTTGTTTTTACGAAAGGTTTATTGATGTGGTGGGAAGCTGCCATGTTTTAAACCCCCTTGGGACTAGCCAAACCTTTCATTCAGAGAGAGAAAAGGGTGCTTAGGTGTTGTATCGGTCTATTTATGTGTTTGTAAAGCTGTTGTCACTACAGGCTTGAAATGTGTGTGAATTTGTGTGGGCAAAGTCGCGTGCTCGAGTGTGTGCACAAGGCTGCATGTGTTGTCTAGCTGAGTCTCACCTGGGTCTGACCGAACTAGGCCATGTCCAGCCAGACGTATGGGTCATGAAGCACATATTTCGAGTAAATCACCTGACATTTTCCATTGTGTGTGTGTGTGTGTGTGTGTGTGTGTGTGTGTGTGTGTGTGTGAGAGTGTGTGTGTGATCCCTTTGGAGGGGTGGCCCAGGATGACAAGTGGAGTGTGACACTTCCACTGCTTAACCAGCATGGACTAATGTAGTTATAATATTCCCAGGTACCACAGCATGTGCTGCCTCTGTTTCTGCCTTTCTCTGTGGCCGCCTCTCCCTCTGTTATCCTCCCCTGGGCTTTTTCTAATTCTTATCTCTTTGCTGTCTTTGAATGTCTTGTTTGAGTCGGTGGGTCAGATCTTTTAAGACAGCGTGTGTGTCACGCGCATGCATGCGTATGTCCTTATAAGATTTTGAGGGCAAATTTTGGATCAAAACCATTGTTGCAAGGACATTTTGGCTGGTCCTCACAAATTGAAAGGCAATGCGTTATGTCAATGAGTGTCCTCACATCTATAGAGAGCCAATGTGTGCGTGCGTGAGCGCGTGTGCGTGTGTGGTGTGTAAGTTGGGTGCAGGTGCTGAAACATTGTGCGGTGAGCATGTTTTAATGAGCACAGCAGTGCACTACTCTGTCATATCTCACTTCCTTTCACACACAGAACAACACAGGTTGATTTCATGCAAGTACACTCACGTGCGCCATATGCAGTGGTGGCACCGCATTTGTTCATTTTGTGGCTGCAGGAGTAAAGCACATCCATAGCATGCATTGAAACATGGTGGGATTAGCCAGAAGTTACGATTCCCACATTGCTACAATTTTTTCGCAATCAAGACCAAATTACAGTTTATTGGTAGGTATAATTATTTTAAAAAGTGGCAAATTTAAGTTTAATTTATACTATGTCTCAAAACCATGAATGATTATTCTGTGTGGTCACTTTAATTTTTTAAGTGTCGTATCAATGTATTTCTAATCAAGTTTCTTCTATGTCTCAGTTTATGGCTGTTCCATTGTTATCCTCTTCTTCCTCCTTGATGAAATGTGTGGTTAACTGGTGGGAATATGTGAAATTATAAACATTTAAATATGCAAAACTGTGAAAAATATTCTATGTATAAAAGATGTTTATGTGAGATATCCTTGTGTAAAATAAATAAAATGTAAGTAATTTGAGATGATTTTAGCGTAATCATGTCATCAGGATATATGAGCAAATCAATCCTGTTGGTATTCAGTATTTTACATCATTAGCACAATATCTGTTCTTTTTCGTGCTCTTCTTAGATGGATGCATGATAATCTCTGTGATTTCAGTCAAAGATTATTTTGAAAAAAAGTGAAACAACGTAAAAGGGAAAAACATGTAAAAAATATATATATATTAAAAAACATCATGGTATAGTATGTTGTCGAAAAATGTTAAAAAAGTCAAATGTTTTAAAACACTTCAAAAATCCTAGATCGTGGAAAAAAAATGTATGTATGTGGAATATGAATTTTTTCACTTTATTTTTGCATCTACCCTAACGCTATAGTAAGGCGATTTTGTGTATTTTTCAGAATTTTTGACAACATGCTATACAATGACGTTTTCACTTATTTCACTTTATTTTTGCATCTACCCTAACGCTATAGTAAGGCGATATTGTGTATTTTTCAGAATTTTTAACGACATGCCTGACTATGACGTTTTCACTTTTTACACTTTATTTTTGCATCTACCCTATTTTCAGGCACTGCTGATGTTACTGTGCAAGTTTCGAGAGTTTTTAATTTTTTGACTTTTTGGCCGACATAAGGCTATATATAGTAAGGCGTTTTTTGTCTTTTTTTTTTGAATTTTTGATGACATGCTTGATGATTATTTTTTTCATTGTTTTCCACTTTATTTTTGCATCTACCCTATTTTTAGGCCCTGCCGATGTTACTGTGCGAGTTTGGAGACTTTTGAAATGTTTGACTTTTTGGCCGACATAAGGCTATAGTAAGGCGTATTTGTAAATGTTTTTGAATTTTTGACGACATGCTTTAATATGATGTTTTCACTTTTTTAACTTTATTTTTGCATCTACCCTATTTTCAGGCCCTGCTGATGTTACTGTGCGAGTTTCGAGAGTTTTGAAATTTTTGACTTTTTGTCCGACATAAGGCTATATAGTAAGGCGTTTGGTTTTTTTTTAGGTTCTGAATTTTTGATAATTTTCTTTGCTATAATGTTTTCACTTTTTTTCCACTTTATTTTTGCATCTACCCTTTTTTCAGGCCCTGCCGATGTTACTGTGCGAGTTTCCAGAGTTTTGAAATGTTTGACTTTTTGGCCGACTTAAGGCTATAGTAAGGCGTATTTGTAAATTATTTTGAATTTTTGACGACATGCTTTAATATTACGTTTTCACTTTTTTTCACTTTATTTTTGCATTTACCCTATTTTTAGACCCTGCAGATGTTACTGTGGGAGTTTGGAGAGTTTTGACATTTTTGACGTTTTGTCCGACATAAGGCTATAGTAAGGCGTTTTTTATTTTTTTTTCAGAATTTTTGACAACATGCTTGACTATGACGTTTTCACTTTTTTCACTTTATTTTTACATTTAATCTATTTCTAGGCCCTGCCGATGTTACTGTGCGAGTTTCGAGAGTTTTGAAATGTTTGACTTTTTGGCCGACATAAGGCTATAATAAGGCGTTTTTTGTACATTTTTTTGAATTTTTGACGACATGCTTGACTATGATTTTTTCATTTTTTTCACTTTATTTTTGCATCTACCCTATTCCCAGGCCCTGCCGATGTTACTGTGCGAGTTTCATGAGTTTTGAAATTTTTGACTTTTTGGCCGACATAAGGCTATAGGTAAGGCGCTTTTTGTCAATTTTTTGGAATTTTTGACGACATGCTTGACTATGATTTTTTCATTTTTTTCACCTAATTTTTGAATCTACCCTATTTTCAGGCCCTGCCGATGTTACAATGCGATTTTCGAGAGTTTTTAAATTTTTGACTTTTTGGCCGACATAAGGCTACAGTAAGGCAATTTTTTTGAATTTTTGACGACATGCTTGACTATGATTTTTTATTTTTTTTCCACTTTATTTTTGCATCTACCCTATTTTCAGGCCCTGCCGATGTTACTGTGCGAGTTTCGAGAGTTTTGAAATTTTTGGCCGAGATAAGGCTACAGTAAGGCGATTTTTTTGAATTTTTGACGACATGCTTGACTATGATTTTTTCATTTTTTTCACTTTATTTTTGCATCTAACCTATTTTCAGGCCCTGCCGATGTTAGTGTGCGAGTTTCGAGAGTTTTGACATTTTTGACTATTTGGCCGAGATAAGGCTATAGTAAGGCGTCTTTTGTCAATTTTTTTGAATTTTTGACGAC
>JAFBJU010000490.1:438381-518761 GCA_016785305.1 Colistium nudipinnis | reverse complement strand
CCGACATAAGGCAATAGTAAGGCGTTTTTTTCAATTTTATGGAATTTTTTACAACATGCTATACTATGACGTTTTCACTTTTTTCACTTTATTTTTGCATCTACCCCATTTTTAAGCTCTGGCAATGATACTGTGCGAGTTTGGAGTGTTTTGAAATGTTTGACTTTTTTGCCGACATAAGGCTATAGTAAGGCGTTTTTTTGCAATTTTTTTGAATTTTTGACGATATGCTATACTATGACGCTTTCACTTTTTTCACTTTATTTTTGCACGTACCCTATTTTGAGGCCCTGGCAATGATACCGTGCCAGTTTGGAGTGTTTTGAAATTTTTGAGTTTCTGGCCGACATAAGGCTATAGTAAGGTGTTTTTTTCAATTTTATGGAATTTTTGACGACATGCTATACTATGACGCTTTCACTTTTTTCACTTTATTTTTGCACGTACCCTATTTTGAGGCCCTGGCAATGATACTGTGCGAGTTTGGAGTGTTTTGAAATTTTTGACTTTTTGGCCGACATGAGGCTATAGTAAGGCGTTTTTTTGCCATTTTTTGAATTTTTGACGACATGCTATACTATGACGTTTTCACTTTTTTCACTTTATTTTTGCATCAACCCTATTTTTAGGCCCTGATAATGCTGCTGTGCGAGTTTGGAGTGTTTTGAAATTTTTGACTTTTTGGCCGACATAAGGTTATAGTAAGGCGTTTTTTGGCCATTTATGGAATTTTTGACGACATGCTATACTATGACGTTTTCACTTTTTTCACTTTATTTTTGCATGTACCATATTTTTAGGCCCTGGCAATGCTACTGTGGGAGTTTGGAGTGTTTTGAATTTTTTACTTTTTGGCCGACATAAGGCTATAGTAAGGCGTTTTTTTGCAATTTTCTGAATTTTTTACGACATGCTATACTATGACGCTTTCACTTTTTTCACTTTATTTTTGCATCAACCCTATTTTTAGGCCCTTTCGATGTTACTGTGCTTCGAAAGTTTTGACATTTTGGCTGACTTAAGGCATTTTTTGTAAAATTTGGACAACAATTCTATGACCTTTTTCACTTTTTTGTCCTCCACCATATTTTTTCGCATTGCTTAATGCCATGTGGACCTTTTTTAGGAAACCATTCTACTTTGTTACTTACCGTTCTACGAGATTTTTAACCACAGCGTAATATTCTTAATTCCTCGTAATTCTCTTCTATTTTTTAAATCTTATTATATTTGTATCGTCTCTGGAAAGAAATGCAAAGAAACTCATTTAGTATAACAAAATTATTTTTAATAACATACTACGTTACTGATCATTCGAATGATCTATCAATGTGTCTATTAATTTTACTTTTCACCATTTTAAATGTTTTCTCACACCTTTATTTCTGCAACTCTTTCATTATTAGCTCAAGTCAAGTTAAATACTTGGGGACATCATATAAAGATCATTCTTCATATAATAATAATAATAATAATATTAATAACAATAACATCAATAACAATAATAATAATTATTATGATTGTGTTTATGATTATTATTATATTATTATTATTGTAGAGAGAAAGCAGTAGGGGAAGAGAGGAGCAGTAGGCTGGCAGTCCACCTGAAACATGAAAAAATAAATCAAATTCTAATGATGAGGTGACTTATCACGGCGGCAGCACTCAGCTGACGTCTCTCACTGAAGTTCTTCTTAACGCCACATCCTGAGTCAAATACCTGTGGAAAGAGACAGAATAGAAAGGAAAACTGTAGAGAGAAGAAGCCAAATTAGTAACACGCATCAAAGAGATAGGACCCTTCTTACCCCATTTTACCTGTGAAATAGGGCAGTGACATGTTTTATCACAATCTTGGGCTGATGTTTGCAGAATCTCTTGAGGTTTAAAGAGCTATTGTTCAATTGTAATTTGCAATAGAATTTTAAAGTAAGTCTTGAAAACCACACATCATGTGTGCAAATGGTATGTGACGTTGGACCCGCTGAGCCAACGTCACATATCATTTTCAGTGGCAAGACCTTTTTTAAAGTGTTTTAACTGTTACTATTTTTACATTTTTGGGTGACATTCTAAATGTACTTTTTTGTATACACACTTTGTTTTCTTCCTTTCTATTCTTGGGATTTACGATCATAGAGTTAATTGGTTTCTTTCTTTTTCCTTATGGTAGGGATTCTTGAGGAGTACCAGCTGCCGTACCATGAGTTAGTTCCTTCTGACCCCTCATATGAAGACATGAGAGAGGTGGTCTGCATCAAGAGACTACGGCCATCCTTTCCTAATAGATGGACCAGTGATGAGGTAAAAGACGTATATTATTATTCAATATGTACAGTATATATGCTAGGCATTTAGGTGCAAACGCAAAAAAGAAGGGACTGCTTACATAACGTAACCTAAATCGTTTTTTTTCCTCAGTGTTTGAGACAGATGGGGAAGCTGATGACAGAATGCTGGGCCCACAACCCAGCCTCCCGCCTCACAGCCCTGCGGGTCAAAAAGACACTTGCCAAGATGTCAGAGTCACAGGATATCAAGCTGTGAGCTGCCACTGCCAGGTATGCGTGTGTGTGTGTTTACACACATAGAAAAGGCACTAATAATCACACTGGCACTGGTTCAGGCTGTACAACCCTTTTTTTTTTCTTTTACTGGGAAACAGAAGTGGGACAGGATGCAAGGAGATCATGTTGTTGATCGTAGGATCACAAAGTCCAGATTCCCAGAACCCTGCAACTCAAGTCCCCTTATGAAAAAAAAAAATATTACAGGCCTACAGCGGTTTATAAAAACCTAAAATACTACACGATCAGGTCTCACATGGCGGTGTTCTGTCCATCAGAGAGGATGAGACAATCTAAGACTCAGACTAGTGAGAGGACTCTAACACCAGACGTAGGTTCCTGGTCGCGTTCTCCAAAGGCCTTGGAGAAAGAGATTGAGTTTGACTTGGCCCTGTAGCTGCAGAGATAGACAAAGAGGCTACTGACCAGCGAGTGGAATATATTATCACTGCTTTCTGTGAAAGCTACCCTACCTGTATATGAAGGTCTGATTGACAGAACCGAAGGGATGTAATTAAAGGCAAACTGTTATTGCAGCACTACCCCTCCTTTAAAAGAATTCACCTCACTAGTGAATTTCTGTAGCAATTGGATCAAACACATTTTTTGTCACTCTTTAAACGTCAGATTCTTTGTTAAAAGGTCACAACAGCAAAAGAAAAAAAAAAAAAAAAAAAAAATTTCAGGCTTTAATGTTTTCGCTGGTAAAAATTGTACTAATTGACACTGAAGAAAAGGTATACCCGCATTTTTGAATGGTGATAGACTATGAATGTTGCCAAGTAATTTAAAAATGACAATGAATGAAAGAATGACATAATCAATTCATTAAGGAAGTACAATGTATAATTGGACAGGTGCAGAACAATGCCCTCCCTAGGCAGCAGTAACAGGAAGTGAAGTCTGAAACTGTTGTACACTAACTGTAGTGTGGATGTCTTGCTTGATCATGTGGTGATCTGTGATAAATGTGTGGGATTGTGACGGTGTTAGTTTAGAATTATGGCTTCCATTAAGTCATTCCCAATAGTACGGACTTAACGAGGCTGATAACAGATTAATGTATTTATGGGCAGCTGAAACAGAAGCCTTCACTTAAGCTGTAACGAGTTATACCACACAGTGTTGTGTGGCCACATTTTTTGCCTGATTGTAATTGGCTACACATGTCGAATTGATTCCCAATAACAAACAGAGCGCTTACAAGTAGGCAACTGGACTATTTTCTGGACGATTCTTGAATTCCCCTCTCATCCAAGAGGCTTCTTCAGTTCTAACTACCTGGTGGGAAAGCTTAGCTCGAGGATCCTCTAATTAGGTATTCATCCCACGGAGGACAAATACCTGAAGTTCTCCACCAGTTAGTCAGAAGTGAAGAGGCTTCTTGGAAGAGAGGGGAATTCAAGAATGTGCAACTCGTCCAGTTGCCACCTTATAATTGCTGATGAAGTCAGTTACTGGGAAACTCAAAAGAAGGATCTAGTTCTCCTGGTAAATTTGGAAACCTCTCTTTAGTTTGTTTTTGGTTCATTGTCAATGCATTTTTTTTTTTTTTTGGGCTTCTCCCGACTCAAACTACGGGGTGCTAGTCACCCCTGGGAGGTTTGTGTGTGACAGATTTGTTGTGATATAAATGCCCTTTTCTTTCCTCTCGGGTGTTGTGCCTTATTTAATCTGTACCTACTGTAGTTGTCTAAAGGGAAGGTGGGGGGGGCAAGTAAAAAAAAAAAAAAAAAAATCAGTCAAAAGGTTGAACATTCCCACAATAAAGCGTCTCACTCATGCACATGGCTGATGCACGGTTTGTGGCGGTGCATGCTAAGCGCTCTGCAGCGTCGCTTTCCATTGAGGCAATCGCTCCATATTTTTCTTTGAACAGGACCGAAGAAAGCGGCACGCAACGTTACAACCCACCAGTGCCGCTGAGCGCACAGCATGTTAAACGGTGACACCGTTACGGTTTCCTGTTTCAATTTCCGTCCCTCCAGGCCGTTTAATCCAACTAGCCCTGAAAAATATGCATTTCACAGAACCGGGATATATGATCAAAGGAGAAAAGACATTTCAGAGTAGTCCCGCCCCAGAAAGGGTAGGAGCCCGTTTTCCAGGATAATCACTGTCTCTTATACACATCTGTCACATTTTAACATGTGACAAATGCATCTGGCAACGTGTCATACAACTGCCAAAAATAATCTCGCTGAAATAAGCCACCAATGGCACAGCATTTCAGCATTGCTTATAAATATAATTTATTAATTGTTTTAAAAATTCTTTCTTACACTTTGTACAGAAAACAATTAGAGGAGATACAGAGGCAAGCATTCCGCAAGATTGAGCACATTTCTCGAAGCGTCCCAGACTGAGCTAAAATGGACCAACACTACTCTGCACCAAAGCAATAAAATCGCTCCCGATAGTAAAACAAAGAATGCACTTACATGAACAGCTCTAGCGGGCTTCTATCATGGTAACCAATGCCAAGTTTGCATAGTGGACACTGCTTTTACAAAAAAGGAACATTTAAATAAAAAACGTGACACATACAAACTAGTATCTAACCGCACTGCTCTTTTTTTGATATTCTGAACTTTGCCAAATATAACTGACAGTACACAACTGTACACACTGTGGATAGAAAATATTTTTGTCTACATACTTTGATACCATAACACTACTTTCTTCACGTTCACGTCATGCAGGATCACCTGCTAGAGGCCTCCACAACCCTCCTCTCCCGCCACGCAAACTCCCTTTTCACAACACAGGGCAAAGTTCAATTTTGTGGGTGAAGGAAAATGGCGTCACACAGCGTTACACAAGTGATGACTTGATGTTTTAGGCTTTTTTCCTCCCAAAAAAAACAACAACCACCACAACTCCTCCCTCTGATTTCAACACATCCGACATCAGCAGTGCCATTTTAAAACATACAAAACATCCACTCTGTCACTTAACCATCCACCTTTCCCAATTTGGTTCGTAAGGCTGTCCAAAGTCAATACTCACCTTTTGAGGACACTGCGTGTTCTACATTTGGTTTAACACTAGACCGAGAGGTCGGATTCTTCATCTCTGAGCGCTCTAACAAAGCAGTAAGAATCAATGAATAAAATAAAATAATAAAAAAAAATAAAAAAATCAATGTCTCCAGGTTTTCTCCCGCGTGGTAAGACGGAATCTGTCGTAAACAAGCAAAAACCTGACCTGCCTCCTTGGTCATCTTTACAATATCCTCCTCAGTATCTCCGCTACATACCTGATGTTCAGTTACATATGGCGTCTCTCCATCAGAGCAGAAATAAGCTAAACTCAACATTTTGCATGTGTCTCCTTTTAACAGAATGCACATGTTTTTTTTTCTTCAGAAACCAGTAAAGATAAGGCTGGTTTTCTGTCCTCAAATGTTGCGTCCTGGAGTTGCACTGTTGTTGTTTAACATTATTGTCTCGGGTCAATGCAGACGTCTACTTGGTTTACAATGCTGTGCCGCAAAGCACTTACATTTTACACAGGCCCCCTTCCTGGTTATCTTGATTTTGAGCTCTGAGTTGCAACTTCTTCTACAAAGACACAATTAGTTGGAATGTTAGTTGCAGACAGGACATTACCATAAAGGGCAACTAACTGATATGATACGGACCCCTCACACAGTTCACATATATGAAAAGAAACAAACATTGATATGGAGAGAAAAAAAAAAAAAAAAACGATGTCAATAACACAATAATGATCACAGAACATACAACATAATAGGAATAGAAAGTCACCATGTATTTACACATTTGAAAAACATAAAACAAAAAAAGGAAGCATGCCTGGTATTTTTCAAAGGCCACTGGATGGTGCTAGTGACCAGCAAAGTCATGGGGGGGATCAAACGAAACGAAGTCGAAAGGACATTGAACATGGGAAATAAAAATATATGTTGGCGATATATTTTTGTAACTTATGATAAGTATGGTAAACTCAGGTGATTAGGGTACATTTCGCTGTAATGCACGACATGAGCTGTATTAAATTCTCTTGTCACATTGTACTAGGGTACTTCGTGTATCACTCTATTGAGAAACACGTGTTTTTACGGCTTGTGTGTTCCTTTTTGCTCCTTGCGTTTTTCTTCTTCTCTGAGTCGGACCCTGTCCAGAAACAAGCCTCAACGGTCCGTCAGAGAGAGACGCCAGGATCCGAGGTTAAACAAACGGGCCGCCAGCTACTCTGTCCCAAGAAGTGCGGGAAATGTTCAAAACATGTTACATACACGATAGTAGAATTAGTCCTTTCCAACAATCAGATTTGTGCACTGTACTGTACACTATACAGCTGTATTGGAAAAAAAAAATAAAAATAAATAGCTGAGCATCTGCATCTGAGCCTGATCGGTTTCTCATAAGTGTTATCCTATGTATACCTCAAAACAGACATTTGAACAAATAGGTCATAAAAATACACCACTAATATAGAAAACCAAAAAAAAACGGTGACAAGCTGCGCTTGCATCCATCAGGAGTGTAATCATCTTTGGGCTGGCTTTTTCTTTTTAAAGGAAAATGACTTCGTTGTAGACTTCCAGTGACCTGGATGATTCTATTCTCTTTTTCTTGGAGGAGGAGGAAAGGCACAAACTCGATACTTAATCTAACACCAATTGAATCATCGCCTAAGATGCTGTGTCAGAGAGACGCGTTGTCTCAAACTTGTTTCTGGTCAGGACCCCTTGATTGACACACACACACACACACACACACACACACACACGATGTGGCAAATTGGGTTTCGGCAGGAAATGATCCGCGCATATGGACGGCCGAATAACACAGGAAACGATTTTGAGTCCACCAACTGTACTGGCAAACGCGCGCGCGCGCGCGGCCAAGGACCACACACGAGGAGCGGGTGCCCCTCCTTAATCTCCCACCGTCTCGCTTTCCGTTTCCCATCCTGTCGTTTCAGATGTTCACTACGTCTCCCGTCGTTCCACGTTTCCATCTTCTCCTCCTTGCGTAATCCGTTTAGCGTCTCCCTGTGTTTACGCCGGCCTTAATAGTCTCTTACCCCGTCTCTTTCCTCAATCTACCTTTTCCTCCCCATCTCCTGTAATCCGCTTAGCTTCGCTCCCTTTTAATGACTCTGTTCCATACCAATGGGGATCTTCCAAGGTCAGTACATCTGTTGCTTCTTTTCTCTGCGTTGTTCCGTATAAAGCAACGGCAAGAGAACAACTGGTGATCGGCTGGAAAGTTTTTTGGTGTCCGTCTCTTCTGTTTGATCCCGATAAACTCTGTTTGCGCAGTAGGTCGGGTCATCTCTTTTTATTTTTATTTTTATTTCCCCCCCCGCCCCCCCCCGGTCCCACATGACACTGCAACATCGCACAACTACACATGTAAGGATACGGGCGCACAGTTCCGGCTCCAGCCCGTCTCATTCCGCCTTTCACCACGTCGGCATGATTACGATGGTATTTAACTGGTGCTCGATCACCATGGCAACAACTCCCAATGCACAATGCTGCAGCGTCAACCGCAGAGAATCCGCATGAAAACCATCTCCCGAGTTCAGCAACTGCCTTGGCAACCACGAAGCTTCGTCAGTGTTCCGTCGTCATGGCGGCGAAGCTGCCGTCGCGTCGACCCATCTCTTCCAGCACCGCCGCCAGCTCATTAAGGCCTCCGTCGGGGAAGTGTTGGACCTCCCACAGATCCAAGATCACACCCGTTGGACTGGACTTGGTGGCGAAGTAGTTCAGGTACCTGCGACAATCCAGGAGGGGATGGTCGGAGAAAGGAAATGGTAAATGTTGTCAGAAAATGCTCTCGGTGCGAGACACAACTGTGACGCACACTAAACACAACATAAAACCACGGTGACATTATGCTGAAGCAACCAGCAACAAAATCAATCTTCAAAAAAACACACCCACAAACATGTTTGTAATGGTTTAGTGTGGACAGGGCTAAACAGGTCATTCAATAACAAGTCTAAGTCTCATTATTGACTTACCATTAGAGACAATAGAGAAATTAGAGTGCATGTACATTTCTCATTTATAACAGATATTCGAAGAACCTACAACTTTATCCCTTGTTAAAAGTGAAATGAAAATACTGAAAACGAGTAAAAAGAGAGAAATCTAAATCCCTGATTACAGCCTGAATACCACGTGATATGAAATGTAAAGAGTCAAGGACTTTTAGCCGAAATGAAATGTGACGGGTGACTGTTCCATTCAAATCACTTCAAACCGAACTGCCTTTTTTTTTTTTTTTTTTGTCAAGTTTCAGAAGTGCACCAAAAAGTGTGCCAAGAACTCCACAGAGAGAAGCGGCTTTACAGCATCGGTTAGAATAACAGCCTCTGAGAGCAGGAGTACACAACGGTGGCATAGAAGTGTAACGACGAGCAATCTGTGGCAAAGATCTCAATGCTGCTTTCAAGTGGAAAAGCCATCAAATTCGGGTCCCATCGGAATTTGGGGGGGGAAAAAAAAAAAGGACTTTGTCTTCTGTGTAAATCCTGCGGCACACGCCGGCACTGTTTAAACACAACCACAGTCAGGTACGAGACTCCTCCGCTACTTGGTGTGACTTTCTGCACCTGCAGATGAGCTACTGTTTTTTTTCGTGTTTCTTTCTCTCACTTAATACATCTAATGAAGCCATTTTCACTCCCCTTCGTTCTTACTTAGCTGTCCCCCCCCCTCACCCCTCTCCCCCCCTCCCCCCCCCTCACCTGTCTCCCATCTGTGTCTGCAGGATGAGATTAAGAGGTATCCCGCTGCTACGCGAACCTTTCTATGCGTGTGCCTTTTTTTTTTTTTTTTTTCCGTCATTTTGCGAAATTTAAGTGAGGAACGCTTTGAAGTCAAACTGACAGGTTGTGGCAGACAGCGGAGCGCATGAAATAAAATTGCGTATCTTTGTTGGGTAATTCTTCCCGGTCTGCCTTTGAAGAGTAGCTTCTAGCAGGCGCGTGGAAGTAAACAACGATCTTGGCTAGCGGTCCATTCCCCCCCCCCCAGATCAGAAATATGTGATGGCCACATTAACGGACCCCATGGGCTGGCTGCCACTCGGGACAATTAGGGGCACTTGAGCCCGATTATCCTCTCAATTGTGGCGGCGGCTTCGAGGGGGCTGCAGGTAAATAAAGCTGCAGAGCGACTCACCGAGAGACACACGCGCACACGCGTCCAGAGATAGTCACACTTGATGCGTGTGAGTCAGATGCAAATAAGAAAATAGCATCTTTACTTTTAAGGGGGCCACTGCGGTACTGCGTTCTACTCCAGATGATTGGAATACGAAAAAAAAAAGAGGCCTCAATCAGATGTTAAAAGTCAGATTTAAACTCGTACAAATTGAATCTGCTTTTCTTTTTCTCTCTCTCTCTTTTTTTTTTTTTTAGATAAAGCGGCATTCATGATCCTTTGTCCCATGTGTGATAAGTTGTACAGATGAAATGCAAGCAGACCGTCACCTGTCCAGGTTGAGTTTGTGGGCCAGCATCCTCCAGTCGTTGCCCCTGGTCTGTGGCGCGTCCAGGCTGCCGCACAGCTTCTGTCTGATGGATAAAGGGATGCGGAAGGCGTTGGGCCCCACTAAGGTGGTGATATTACTGGCAGGATCCATCAGGGACGTGTCTATGCACTGGACATCCTGGAAAGGAAAGACGGCGAAGCAATGCTTTCATATTATTATTTTTTTTACTAGGAGATTATAGATTTCTGCATTTGATATGTGCTCAGAATACCTCGGTAGCAGAGAGCTACGCGTGAAAATTAGAACGCAAAGCGGGGCGTGCGGGCAGCCTTAAGGTTCAATTCGGGTAGACATTTGTCATTTTCTAATTCAGATCCATCTTTGCCCTAATCCTTCTGACAAATAACATGCTCGTCTCTCCGCGGCAGGTCTGGCGTTTGACCAATTACAGATGGATCTCCTAATTAACACAAGAGGGAAACAGACAAGAAGAAGAAGAAAAAAAAAAAGAAAAAAAAGAGACCTGCTCTCTCTCCCCCGCCACGCTGTCGATCTCTGTCCCTTTCTAAACCTTCATCCCATTAATCTGCCACTCCGGGCCTGAAAGGAAGCATTGCTCTAATGAATGTGTCTTGGCAGAGGCAAACAGCAACCGCCACCGTTGATGTGAGTGATTACTATTTACTGCATCTGCTTAGCCCCAATTTACAGCAGAAAGCTCTTTGCTGCCGGAGCATGAGGGATGGATGCCATCGGACGTCGGCCGAAACAACAAATGCTTTAAATCTGCTTCACTTTTCATTGCTTCACACGTTTCTCGGCCCTGCTGCCTGCTGGAGGCTCAACGGCACTTGATGTCATTCACAACGATTCACAACAACAAGCTATTCAGCTGTAGGTTTTGCCGCAGTTATGATTATGTCCGCCGCAGCGTGCCTTATGCATACACTGTTTTAGATATTATAATGTCCAATGCTAAGCTGTCATCATCCAAAAACTTAGGCAGTGAAGGAGAAATTCAGCATGAGACATTGGATTATTTCCTTCTGAGGAAATAAAAAGAATAATCACAGCTTCCGCACACTTTCACAGGCAAGTTAGTAAATGACTCGCAAAGTTGGCTGGCCCACATTTGACTTGGGGGTACGCTTATTATTCACAATAAATTTGAATTTGAATTGAGCGCCCAGAACTATGCGGGCTGTTTCTTCATGCGAGGTCAAAAAAGCAAACGAGGTTAATGGCCTATGCATTTGGAAAACAGGAACGCTGTGCAGCCCTGTGAGCAGCTGCAGATATTGCCAAAACGAGACCACATTGCCAAAGGAAATACGCACGTCGGAGAGAGTTAAACTGTGTGTATCCATCACATAAGTCTTTTCCAACAAGTAGAATACCAACCGGATCAGTTTGTTTTACTACTGATACACCATCAGTCTGTTCCTGTTCCGTTAGGTGGAAACACCTTGAATATACAAGGTACTTGACAAGCGGAAATGTACTCCACGTGGATTTATTTATATATTAAATGTTTTTTTAGGTCACCAATTGTGACTCTTATTCTCATTTTGTGCCGGAGAAGGACACATGAGTGTATAGCCTTATGTTAGTGCTCTGTTCAACCGTTCCAAGTGAGAAGAATACAAAGAAGAAGTAAAAAAAAAAAAAAAAAAAAAAAAAGGTTTCTCTCTGTCAACCAGTTAAACAAGAGTGAAAGAATCCCAAAACGCGACGTGATCACGCGTGAACACGCTACAGGAGAATTCAAAGCACCGTCTGACCTTCGAGGGTAACTGTTCACACGCATGGACGCACAGACCTACATACAGACAGACAGACAGACACACACACACACACACACACACGTTCATGACTTAGCAGTTCCACAGCCCTGGCGAAATCAAAGAGGAGTTATTCCTCTCGTGCTCCGTGACCTCTGGCCTCAGAATGAATGATTGATCAGAGCCACAGAACCCCAGCAGGAACCCTGACAGAGAAAAACTTCTGGACCTTTAGTGCAGGAATGTAGAAAGTTAGCACCCTCTGCCTGTGTTCCATTTTGTTTTGTTTTTTGCGTGTGCTTCCTCCTGCCCTCCAACAGCACCAGATAAATCGGTGTTCTCGCACGTTGCCCGCAGCAGAGAGAAAAAAAAAATAAAAAAAAATCCAGTCAACAGCGTCTGTTTGGCCAGCGCCAGTGTGCACTTCTACGCGCTTACCTCCTCCAAAGTGTTGCTGAGCTGAAAGATCTGTCCCTCTCCCTCCACCTGCCGCACGCACAGCTTGCAGCTGATCTCCGTGGTGGCCGAGCTCAGCCTCTCCAGGGTGAAGGTGCAGTGGAGCGTTCTCTGGCTGCCGCTCCACACCTGGTAGAACGGGATCTCCTGGCAAACCAATGACAAATAAGACGCATGTTTAGCCCCCCTTCCAGGTACATTTGTTCACTAATCCGCTGAGTCACAGTGTGGTTTGTGTCTAGGGTTGGGATAAAAAAGTGTGACTGGCCCACAAGTGATTTGATTGCATTACATCGCCCCCTCACCTGGTACTTTGCGATGAGCTTGCTCTTCCAGTGTGTGTGCGGCACGTCGTGGATGGACAGTCTCAGATTGTGCGTGCTGTCTTTAAAGTTCAGAGTCTTTGGCTCGTCCAGGAGCTTCCCTCCCATCTGGGTCTCCATCTGAAGAACCTCCTACACACACACACACAGAAAAAAATAAAAATAAAAATCTATTCAAAAGTGTGCTCCCTCTCAATGCGCCCGCGGAAACATTTGTATTTCACGCGGCATTAGAGGCTTTAATTCGGCTCATAATTACTGCCGGTGATGTCATCTCGAACACCTTGAAGTACACAGCGCGCCGACACACTCGAAATACATAAAAGCTTTCGTTGAAATTTCATCAAAAGGTCCCTGCAGGTGTACTGCCTGGATTAAAGCAAAGCTTAGTGACGACAACTGAACTGAAGCCAGATCAAAGTGCTGCTTTTGTGGAACTTGGGGAAATGAAGCATATCTTCAATATACATTATAATTTACTGTCTGCATCTTCTTACTTAAAAAAAACAAAAAAAACAATACAGCAACTGTACTTTTGAATAGATGTCAAGACCATGTTCAGAGCGATTTTCCTCAGAAAGATGGTTTACGTCATTGAATAAAGGTTATAGTTTTAATCTAGTGGGTCGGTCAATATAAAAATGATCACGCTCATCGGATGTCATTTTCTGAACTAAATGATGCGCTGCATTTTACTTTGCTGTGCTGCAGTTGTTTCAATAATACATCGCACACACACACGGCCCTGTGAGGATTTTTGCTCATTCTTTTCAAATTGACTTCTGACTCTAACTGAGCCCACACCGAAGGGAGCACAAAGAAAGCATCCGCCGACGCGCCGGCATGCATAATGATAAACACACACATACAGATCACATCAACGCATTTACAGGGTCATGGCATTGCATAAACTTAAATGTGAAAATGATCGCGCACACAAAACACACACACACACAAAAAAAACATCTATTTTCCGATAGATGAATAAGTTATCAATGCAGCCTCGGACGCCTCCTACAACCTTTTCAAACAAATCAATTCCTCCTTCCCATCATCTTCCTACGCAGCAGCTCCACTGTAGATATACGGCGGAGACTTCCCGTTTGAAACGCCAACAGATCAATTATACTACACAAAGTCTCCATCATTAAAGCGTCCACCTCTCAACTATCTCAAAAAAGCAGCGATTGCATGCTTGAAATGTTAAAACGGGGATGTTTGTGCATTGATGTTTGTGCGAGGCTGCCTGCCACACTGACACTCGACTCATCGTTGCGCGCATAAATTACCAGAATTAATCTCCCATATCAGTCGGTCCCCCCAGTGCTTTGAGTTTGTTTAAATTCTGAACCATCACTATAGTGACATTGCTTGACCCCGGTTCTGTTTACTGCTTCTCAGATCCTTTCCCGATGACTAGAGGTGACTAGAGACAATCACTTCTATTCAAGTTTAAATACATTTTACTTCAAATGCAAATTAGCGGGGAGAAGCATTTGCATGGGTGCACCGCGAGAGAACAGAAATCCCTCACAGGACTGGAGAACACAACAAGGCACTCAAAGTTAAATACCACACACCCCTCCCTTCCTTTCATAGGATGCATGGTACTGGAAAAAAAACTGTGCACATTTAGTTTCAACCTAAATTTATATTATATATATATATATAAAATATTAGTCTCATTACGTTACCTTGAGTGCGTCCTGTGTGTCATCTAGACAATAGACCCTGATGTGATAGTCCAGAGTAGTGCAGGAGACGGGTCCAAAGACGGCCAGCTTGAGTCTCTTGGCTGCGGCCTTGCTGATTGATTGGCCCACCAGGCAGTACGTTCCCAGGGTCTCCGTCAGGATGTGACAGGCCTCAGAGTCCATCTGCACGTAGCAGGGGGTGGTGAAGTTTTCCTCTCCCACCACAACCACATCCTGTGGAGATAACGCACAAAAACCACACACATTTTTCAGAGCAACTGCGGCTGACATATTGTGACCTTTTAAGCGCCGAAGGCAAATCTACCAAGCGAGTATCTAGTTCAAATTTCTGCAGTATTATATGTATACACTATGAAATATAACTAAGTAGCCAATCACTTTTTCCGGATGAGTAGCTATTCCATTTATACTGTAAATGTAAACCGCATAAGGTGTTCTTTGTTCTCAATACTTGCACTGCTTATATTATTTTCATTACATACAGCCCTTCTTCCACTGCATATACTCAGGTCACTGTATATATCCTTTCTTCAGTACTTTTTCCCACTCTTACACAGTCTTACAGTTTACTTTGTTCTGAACCTGTGTCGTTTATGTTTTTATACTTTTTACCTTGCTGCTGCAACACTGCAAATTTCCCCACTGTGGGACAATAAAGGATTATCTTATCTTATCTTGTCGCTGCTGCAAACTCAATTTGTTTCATATTGAACATTTCTCCAGGGATATAATTCCTTCCATTTCCGTGATGGTTTTCGAGGAGATGTTAAAAAAGTTTCTTCAACATAAATATCTAGAAACATTTCAGCTTAGAGGTTTAGATCTGTGCATAAACACACACACATATATATCACATATAAAGCCCTGTGATATTAAATGACTTTGTAGTTTTAATTATTTACCAGGGATTCATTCCTGACTAAGTACACTAAATACTTAAAATTCACAGAACAGCATTGGAACAACATTAAACATT
This sequence comes from Colistium nudipinnis, assembly GCA_016785305.1. Taxonomy (NCBI): domain Eukaryota; kingdom Metazoa; phylum Chordata; class Actinopteri; order Pleuronectiformes; family Rhombosoleidae; genus Colistium; species Colistium nudipinnis. Next base: position 503,462 of record JAFBJU010000490.1, on the reverse strand, counting down.
GACTGGTTTGAATGATTTAGCTGATTTGTGTATGTTCCTGTGCCGATGGACAAACAGGAAATGTAGATTATTCTGAACTGGCAGATTGAGCTGCAGCCCACGTTATTTTGTCGTCCCCCCGCTCCCGCTTTATTTGAGACCTTTGTTTGTACAGACCACCGTTGTTAAAACCTGCATTATTTGACGTCCGGCTTTATTTGAGAATTCACAGACATTAAGCCACCTTCTGTGTGCCAACAAAGCACACCTGGACCAGGTGCCATTTCCAATTATGCAAACAAACAGTAACAAAGTGTAGCACGGTTGCGGTACACGCCTGTTGAGGTTCTTTGTTGTTTCAAAAAACAGAGCTTTTATAATGCAATAGCATCTCTGGTGTTGGAGGAAAAATGATAACTTTACAACTTTTGTTTTTATCATTATTCTCTGACCAAGTCTGACTTCCGAAAGAATACCAAGATATCCATTAGGAGAATGAGGACACTTGTTCTGTGTTATTGTCTGTGAAGTGTGTCCAATTCCACTCTGGTTATCTGCCGGCTCATCTTTTATACCACAATTATGACAAATCCATATGGCTTTGTGATGAGGCAGGATGCACTTTGTTATTATCCCATGATTGCCGAATCTCCAATTGGCGGCGCACACATCTAGGTCTGTGGACGCAAAAGCACTATATAGCGCGGATGTTGTGTATTCTACCTGCAAGTGTGATACAAATATTGAGTTTTGAATCACAGTTCATGCAGAGTCCTGTTCCTACAGATGAGGCAAATCGATACAAAGGGTAGGAAAGCAATATGGTATGAATCTGTTATTACTGGTAATCACAACCGTGGCTGCTCCCCCCTGATGTGAGGGGAATTCAATTACCTTCCTCTCTGTGTTTGGAGGGGGGGGGAAACTTTCTGAAAGGAAATGGATGTTCTACTGCAATAGGAGAAAAACAAATAGACTTCCTGATGGAATTCCACTTTTCATTTTGTCTCGTCTTTACCCAGCCTGCACCCAGCCCCTTCTGTGCATGTCTCTCTGTCACACACAGAGAGAGACAGATAGAATAAGAGAGCAAGAGGAACACGCACGCACACACTCTGTCACACAAACAAACGCACACGCACACGCACACGCCCACACCCACACACAGAATCTTATGCATGGCTAATTGTGCAGAGACATTGTGTGGAGCTGTGATAAGAAACAGAAGACAGCATACGAGGGCCTTGTAGACACAGTGATGCTGCGAGACGGCCTTATCACCCACACACAAGGATACACACACGCACTCCTACGTACCAGCACGCCCACACACGCTCATACGCGTGCGCGCACACACACAATAACAGATTGCTGAGGTAGAGACTTCACGCTGTGAGACATGGGAGGAGGGAGAGAGAGAGAGACGTGTAGAAGAGAAAAACAGCGGGTAGAAACATAAGAAGGAAGATGAGAGAGGGAGAAGATGGCAGGGGCATAACAAATTGCTTCCGATAGGAGTCGTCATCCTCCTATTTGCCTACTAGCCTGAAGGCACTTTATGTTTACCACATTTTCTCCCCCTTCCCCTCACTGCATGTGTGTATGTGTAACGCAGGCCATTCTTCAGGGTGAATTTGATAATGTATGGGTGTGAGTCATACAGCGAATACTGAGCAGCCACAACATTAAAACAGGTAAACGTTTTTTTTGTTTTTGCTGTGACTGGTGTATGACTTGTGTATGATTATTCCTGCGTTAGGCTTACTTGGCGCGTCGGCGTATGGTGCATCTCTAAATTGGTGTTTACCCCATGTTTGTTGGCAAAGTGTCAGCCGATCTCTAAAAATGAAAGCAGAGAGATTTCTTTTGGTTTTTAAATAAAAGGACACACACCTCCCATTCTCCCATGGCCAGTTGGTTCTTCAGCTGTATGAGCCAGTCTTCCTGCACATTGTCAGCACAGTGGTGGATAGTGAGGATGACAGGTCTGGTCAGCAGGGCTCCGGGAGGTCCACAACTCACCACCGGGCTCAGCACCGTCTGTATGTCCTCCACCGGGGGTCTGTAAAAAATATGCACAGATACACAGAGGTGAAAAGATCCTTAAGGGACGAGCAATGGAAGGCCTGCACTCTTCGCTACAAATGAGTGTGAGGATTGATCGCTGTATTGATTTTACGGTTTCACGATTGATCTTCTACTGTTTTGCCATAACATTCTTAGATGGAAAAAGATGACGGAAAAAAAAAAGACAGGTGGACAGTAACACTAAAAAAAAAACCCAGGACAACACAGATCAGAGCAGAGCAGCACATATTCAGTAAGAGGAGTGAGCAGGGCTTCAGATAGGCCTCAGGTGGAGACAGCATTCGCCAACTCACGGGAAGAAAACTCAATGACGACGGGGCTCGGATAATTCAGCGCATCTTTTTGAATTACGGTGATATTTGACACAGAAATCTTTCATAAGTAAATTCAAAAGTAAGACCGCGTTCCTTAAATGAAGCCTAAACAAGGAAATACAAAAGGAGCGAGTAAATTGGTTCTCCTGTGTAATCCATTATCCTGTCCCATTCTTGCCTCATGCATAATATGATATGCATTGACTGGGGGAACTGTTCATACAGGCAGACAGAATGAATCTACATTTAGACTTTTTATCCCCTGGCCCACCTTGTGTCAAGGGGCCACCAATCCATAGCAGCATGATCGATTCCGCTGCTGGAGCTCATTATTGACTCGTGAAGGGGTTCACGTGGGCATGAGACGCTACCAGATAAAAACAATACGACTCCAACTGTAACGGCACCGTTTCACTGACCTAATGCGGAGCATACCCCCCCCAATGAATTACAGTGTTATTGATTTGAAATGCTGCTTATTTGAACACATTATTACAACAAAATGATCCCTTAAGCTGTGCATGCAGGAAAACTGGACACGTCAGGCTTGGATCCTGATGCACTAAAGCACATATAATGATGATAATGTTGGCTGAGATAAGTCAATGTGGCTACGTGACTTTTACTAGTCAGCTATCGACTGAGAACAAGACAGACGACATGGAAGATGTTGGACTTCTAGAAATACCGTAGCCCACTGCAGGGGCACTAATAGTTATCGATTATACTTATCTGGTTATCGAGAAGTCACAGTCATAGTTGGATGGAGAAGGATACATGAGCAAAACTGTAACAAGTGGCCTAAAAAGCAACACTCTTATTCATTCTTAAACGTTATTAGGTTTAAGAGGCCCAGACAACTAACATTTCAACAAACCTGCATCGAGGTCATTTTCCTACAGCAGCTAAAGTACAGAAAGCTTTTCCTCAGCTATGCAGAGGGTTTGAGAGTCGAGGATTATAGTACGTGTACGGGACTCAGTGTTCCCAAAAATAGTCACCAATCCGCGAGCTACTGTGGAAACATCCATCTCTTTGCATCTGCTTACAAAACGCTCAGTGTATAGGCAAACACATCTATCAATCGCCTTAGAGTCAACATAAATACCGCACAACTTCATATAATGAGAGCTAGGAGCACTACATTGGGATAATAGCATTGATTGTGGAGGAGAAACAAAGATTAACAAAGTAAGCTCTCTGGAGAATATTCCCTTTTAATCTCATAATATGACCGCTGCTTAAAAGAAAAGGAGTAATAGACTAACTGAACACTATGACAAAAACAAATCTCCCCCATTCTCTGCAACATAAACCCGCGTTACACCCTAAAAGCCTTCGCTGAGAAGCGGCGGACAAAGAGAAAGTGAGAGGAGTACATGCAAAAGAAAACACTGAGGGAGATGTGGCGAGATGGGGAGAAAAGGCGGCAACGGGGAACAACGCAGGGAAGAAGAAAAGTGAGAAAAAGAGAGAGACCCAACTTACCTCAAGCTGTCCTTCCTGTGCACTGTCACATACATCTCGTACACCCTGCCATGAGGAACAGCACCCGCTGGAACCAGCAAACTTACGCCTGCAGGGACCACAGGGGAGGCAGACGAAATAATGAGTATTTATTCCTTTCAGCATGCACACCTGAATTATTTAATGTGACATCGCTTCATCAGGATCCGTAATGATTGAATATTCATCATCAAGGACAAACTTTCCCCTTAAATATATCGCCAAGTCAACTGCTTCAACGTACAATAGCCTCGGAGAGCTTCTTCCTATCAGGTTATGTTGGTCTCGCGAATCAGGCCAGAAGTCACATTAAGAATAATTTTTGCCTGCCTTTCAAACCCTATCATAAATTAACTGAAACTTTTTTTTAACCTTTAAACCTCGGTAGCTTTGAGAATATCTCAAGGCCTCTGTGTGTAGTATGTCGACATTGAAGTAGCACCGAGACACACTTTAGTACAAATGGATTTGTTCTCGTTTAAATGTATAATACATCTCGGTAGGAACACTGCATTTTTCAGAATGTAGCACTTTTTTAAATTATGTGAAACTGCAGCTTTATGATACAATATATAACATTTAAATGAAATTCCACCTCATCAGTCAACACCAAATATCTTGCAATGAAGGTGTGAAAAAAATAATTGAACAAATAGTTTTTGCAAATGTAAAACCTGAAATATTAGACAGACGAAGGTGTTTAGTGCCTCAGCGTGCAACACCCACCCGATCCCGCCCTCCCACACATCCTCTCGATCATCTTTGAGATGTTTTTTCACCTTGATTATAGATCACCCGAGGTTAATTAAATTCCTGTCAAGTTCTCCTGTCAAGCTGCCAATGCATATTAGAGGCAAAGACCAAGTGATGATGTTGAAGGAACGGCCGGCAGAGATCAGACACAGGATTGTGTCTGAGGTACAGATCGGGGGAGGGCTACAGAAAAGTTCCCAAGAGCAGCGGGACCTCAAGAATTGTTAAATGGAATAGGTTTGGAACAATCAGGACTCTTCGGTGACCTTTGGATGAGCTGCATCAAAGCAGAACCCCTCCAGATGGACAACCAACACTACACTGATCTGGTCTGCCAAATACTGTACAATCGCACACGTGGTGGTGGCCGTATTATGCTGACAAAGCTGAACAGAGCAAAGTAGAGGGATACCCTTTATGAAAACAGTTAAAGACCTACAGCTGGGCTGAGGGTTATCATTCCAACAGGGCTACGACCCTACAAATCCAGCCAAGAAAATGTAGGAGTGGATTAAGGACAACTTTGTGAATGTCCTTGAGTGGCCCAGCCAGAGGTGTGTCCACCAATGGTCACCGCACAACCTGACAGAGCTTGACAGAATCCGCAGCGAAGAACGGCACAAAACCCCAGTATCCGGGTGCGCAATGCTTCCCGCTTTATAGCCAAATGTGCTTCAACCGAGTAGGCGGCTTAAGACACCATCTCTCAGCCACTTACAATGCTGTCCTTCACTCTCTCCCTAGGAAGGTAAACAAGAATAATAACTCAAAGGATAGCTCAGGTGAAACCAACGACCCTCATTTACACCTAGACTCAGGCGAAACCCACAACCCGAATCTGGGCCTGTTGGCCAACGACCTGCAAGTTTGACACAATGGTCCTCTAATTAGGTACTCATCCTCTGATTAGCTATTAATTTTGCAGAGGATAAATACCTGAACTTTTCCAGCAGCTAGTTAGAACTGAAGAAGCCTCTCGGATGAGAGGTGAAACGTCTTCAAGAAATGTTCAACCAGTCCAGTTGCCTACTTGAATCGCACTTGATATTTCAACCGAGTACTGAGTAAAGGTAGAAACCAGCAACTCGTTTCTCAGCTCTGAAACCAGATTTATGTTTGTGGAGGATAATGTTTACCAGAGTTTGGGACGATGAGGTGTCCTCCCTGGTTGTTGAAGGATCCATGAGCCGTACAGGAAGGGTCTCGTGTTCGCGCTAAGCTCTGGTTGCGAAAGTTCATGGTCTCACTGTTGTCCAACAGAGAATGAGTGACCTGAAAATGAGGAAAATGAGAATGACAAATAGAGACACTAAATGCTGCTGAATGTTGCTCAGCTGCAGTGACCGGTTCAACTGCAAGATATTAAAACGTACTGATGAATCATTATCTTTTTTTTTGGCTGAAAAAGTTTTTAAGCTGGAGAGATGCATTCATCATAATAACCATTTTTTAAACCTTCATATTAAACCTCTATGGCATAGGATGGAATTTGGCCAGGAAAAAAGAATCCGTTGAGTACTTCCATAAATTTGCAGTAAACGTCCTATAAAGACAAAGTAGTTTCGCTGTTAGAGATTTATAAGAAATCGCTCTGCATTCGCTGGGGCACTGTGGTTGTGCAGCTTATCCACACTCATACCTATAATATTTAGACAGTCATTGATTATAGTTAATGTATATCACAGTTTGTACATGTACCCTGATGCATAAAAGCACGCACCACCTATACTCTGTGGAGGCCGAACGACGAGGATATGTATAAATGTGTGTGTGTGTGTTTGTGCAAAAAAAAAAAAAAAATCAATGTCGAATGGCGGTTTGAAGGACATACTTTTTGTCGAGCAGATGTCAAGCACTGTAATAATGAAACCAACAGATCGAGGAGGTTTCGCTGTGGAAGGCCAAACCTCTGGTTGTACGGGTCATTCAAACGAATAAGGCTGATCAGAGCAAGCATTGTCAGGGGGGCATGTGTTAATTCTCTCTTTCCCACTTGTTTTGTCTTTCACCGCATTCATGAAGACACCTGCTTTCTGTTGGCTTCCTTGGTAACCATGAACTAGAAATGCTACCGGATCTGCAAATGCATCTGCCTGGGAGCACCGCCATAGGGCTGAGCTGGCGGTCCGTGAGAGGACGCCGGATTTACAATAGACCTGTGAAACCACCTTAGGGTAAGTGGTAAAATATGACCTACTTTGCATTCCTCCATCAAAAACGTCCACTGTGAGATGTAAAGTAAGGACTTAGCATTCAATCGAGCGCCTCGGCATCATGCCAACCTGACAAGATTTAGCTCCAATGCGCAGAGGACTGATGCCACACCACAACAAAATAAAACACAATAATATATATATATATATATATATATATATATATATATATATATATATATATACACACACACACACACACACATACACACATTTATATACATATATCCTTCAATTAGTGAGGCAATGTCAGTCAGACACTGGGCGAAAAAAAAAAAAAATATATATAATTATAAGGGCAGATAAAATCCTGAAGTGGTGCCACTGATTCACAGAGCTGAAATATAGCGAGTTCAGCTCTGCCCTGCTTTTGCCGCGGGAAAGGTGCAGTGACGATACGGAGCGGTTTCCGAATTTGTGACAACTGACTCCGGTATGTGCATGCCATTTAGTTGACAGAGCAGAGGGAGGAAACTGGGGCACGGCGCTTCTGTAGTGTAACCTCACACTTCTGGAAAGGAATATTTAAAAAGTCTTGTGCTCATACGAAATACTCTGCAGTGGAAGCAGATGAAAGACACTGGCCTTCGTGTTAGGAATACAATAGTTACCTTAGGAGACAGTTTGGATGCAAAGTCCCCCCCGAGGTCGTCCTGCGGCGTGACGAGGCCGGAGGAGTTGTAGACCTTGATCTTCAGGTTAGGCAGAGGGTCCAAGAGAGGCGAGTTGGTCATCGGCACTTTGTCCGAGACGTCATGGAGGGCGTAGACGGGGCCGCGATACATGGCAGCCGCGTTGGTCAGGTCAGGAGGAACGGTCAGTAGATCGGCTATGGGGAATAAAGGAAATATGAAAAACAAGTATAAAAAATATATATATTTTGTGTTTAGCTCAAATTGGATGGGCTCTATAATACCATCTGAAACAAGGGGTAAATAGAGACTAGACTAGACTCCTCGATAGTTAGAAATGCATTGCTGTGGTACGGGAAAGATGTGTCGAAGTTGTGTAGCAAGAATATTGAGCAGGAAAGAGGCGAGTAAGACGAGGGGCAGGCCAGGCTGCTGATAAGGTATCAGTGTTTGGTATGATACATGGCTGTACACGGGGGCATGACCTGGATCAGGGACCAGTCATGGATCCTGAACACGGAGGGGGGGGGGGGGTGCAGAGAGAGCAAGAAAAGGGTAGAGGGAAATTGTATGCAGTTTTTGAAGGCAACACTTAGATTTCATCCCAAAAACAATCATACTTTCATTCATTTTCATTCATATTTTCATTCGTCGCAAACAACTACGAACAGTTTCCCACCACGCCATGATTGCAGTGGTTTGCAGGTTCCCCCACACAATCAAAGAGGTTGTCACAAGTTACTCACGTCATTGTCTATTTTTAAAATGCTCACTGAGTCAAGTCTGATAGAACCTTCTTTGCAAATGAATCACCCAAAAATGTGTGAACTCAGGGTAAAAATATATATCTAAAACTAATCTGAGTTGGATAATCCTGTTATAGCGTACGCTAGATTACCCTCGTACGGGGAATATCACTGACATGCTAACTTTTAACTGAGAGTTCAATTTTGAATGTTATTTGCATATAGCAGACGCTCAAAACCAAATTTTTCAAGTAAAACTATGTTTTTTCTTGAACATCTGGGAAACAAAATAAAATGTGAATAAAACACGAATTGCTCTCTGTCGGTGTCACGGTCGATGGTGGAATCTTGACATTTTTCATATATTGCAAGTAAACACTCAACTGCCCCACTTACATTAAATGATGCAATGTAATGTAAAACAAATACACATCTTGCAAACCAACGGCATGTGCACTATAGTTGCTCCTGCACCAATGCACCACAAATTGGAAATGTGTCGGAAATGTCAACATTTAAATGAAATTAAATACTTACATGGGATGGGATCAAAGGAAAGCCAGTTACCCACTGATAGCAATTTCCATTCATTTCAGCCTCCCTTTTAATTGTGGGTATTTATTTATTCATATATATCTGAGCAAAGAGCCTAAAATCCTGTTGTTCCCGTCAAGAGGCCATTCATCGTCATTTGAAAATCCCTTATTATCATCCCGACCACTGCTTAACACACACACACACACACACACACATACGCACTCACACACCCACACACACACAGCTGTCACATATCACTCACTCGCACTCTATCACCAGGCTGTTTACCCTTAAAGCCAGTGGGTATTCCTGCCAAATCATCCCTGCTGAAATTTAATTAACAACTAATGAAAAGCTGGCGCTGGAAACGGAGAGTGTGTGTATGTGGGAGAGAGAGAGAGAGATAGAGAGACAGAGAAAGTCAGAGAGATGGAGAGGTGGGGGGAGAGACACTCGGAGAGAGGCAGAGATTACAGGGACATAATTCTTCATTAATAGTAATCGGAGGTGGTACCACAATGCAGAGTGACAAGCATCCTAATGCTTTACTGATAAAATCTCCACCCATACAAAGACATTCACCCTTGCACGTACCCACCCACCCACACACGTACACACACATACACACGAACAAACACAGGCACACAATTACTTAAGCCAGCCATTTACCAATTTGCATTGCATTGACTTTGACCTCACTCTAATTTTAACTTTGTACCATGGTTTGAATTGTAATTCTCCTTTAAAAAACTGACCACATAAACCCACACCTTTTACAGTGTACAGGATTCCTGGCTTAAATATCATTACTAGTTGACCAGATTGCAAACGTTTAAAATGTATGGGGGTTAATGAGTGCATTTTCGTAGTAGTTTATTTTTTCAATAGATAAACATTTTAATTAAAACATTTCCCCAAATAAAAATTCGAAGGATCATATTTCCAAGTTTGTGGCCACGGTGGATTGATACCTGATTCATATTAATTCCCTGGCCATTCCTGGCATTTCCAGTAAGCTATCAAGTGCATGCGCACGCACATGACTGTGGCTGCATGCTTCCTCTTGTCTTATCCATTTTTAAGACGGATAGGAAGAAATGACAGTGCAGACAGGAGGGAGTGAAACATGGCTCCACCACCAGGGAGGGAGTCGTACGGGGAGCTACTGAGATGGGAGAAATGGAGACACAGCTCGGGAAAGACAGAGACACGGAGACGGCGATGACGATAAACAGGAAATGTGATTAACCGGAGTGTGAAGAAGGTAGAGAATGAGAATGAGTGAGAAACGCAAGGAGAGGGGAGAGAAAGCTGAGAGTCCACAACCCGGGTGAACTGTAATGAACCAAATGGCCCCGGACACTTTGTCCAAAGAAAGGAAAAAGGTTAACATTGAGCACAAAAGTTCTGTTGCCTGTCTGTGTCGTGTCCGCAGGCTGCACCCACCCATCGCACACGATAACACATAATGTAGTCACCACCCAACAGTTCGCACCACCGTTGAACATTACTCAGTGACAAACGTTAAGAGAAACCGGCGCTACCGTCCGGTGGCGGACTCTGGCCTTCCTGCAACACATTCGAGCTCCTGCACGACAAACTCCTAACTCACTGCCACAATCCACGACGAAACACCGTTCACAAACCATGAACTGAACTCTCCTCATGGTTGTGGTGGTGCAGCGATTGCGGCTGCCGCCTGGCGACAAAAACCTCCCTGCGGCGGCCTCACTGCCACAAGGTCGTGCGCTTGAACCTGCCGCGTTTATTGGTGATTCAATCAGCCGTATATGCTCATGCGTTAAGTGCGAACGGTTGTTTGTCTCTTTATGCGCTGACCTGTCCGGGTTATAACCTGCCTCTCGCACAATGTCAGGGGGGATTAGCTGTAGACCCTCAGAGGATAACGGAGGATGATGAATATTCACAGAGTACCACAGCCAGAAAATCCTCCAGAGCTTTGGTTCCTCACCTTGCTTGCACCCAGGTGCACTCCTCGGAAACCTTGATGTCCCTCTGGCGTCGTCATGGGTGCAACGGGCTTAAAATGTTCAGCCAGTGATGGCAGCCTCGTTTCTTTTAAAATTTGATATCTGGGTTTTTTTTACATCTTTGAGTCCTGGACCAAATGTATCTTGAAAATTCCGTACCTGATCTGGCCGTTTTGATATTGACAGACTGGAAGCCTCCGTTGAGTGCCGACGTGTCGATGATGACCGAGTCAAAGTCCCGGTGCGTCTTGCGGTAGACAAAGAGCGCCACGATGACGGAGATGACCAGGCACATGATCACGGCGATGACGATGCCCACATACAGCGCCACATCATCCGTGCTTGGAGCAGCTAGAGGAGAAACCAAAAAGAAAAGAACAGAGACACTATATTATAGTCGGAGAAAAATATGCTCAAAAGACCGACTTCAGCTTCAGCAATAAGAATTCCTATAGAACTGGTATAATTCTTACTGTATGTAATTCCTACTATAGAACAGCAGAGCAGTGTTAGAGAATATATACATATGTTTTCCATGTAACACCAAACGAATGGCATTGCAGGTTTAAAAGGAAGCCGATGCGTTTCTCGGACATTCTTGAGTTGCGTTTCCCTTTTAAATTTAAAATCACCTATCAGACTCCAAGGTACATTTTTAATTTTAAGTGAAACCAGCCCCTCAGCTTGTGTAATATGACAATTTGTCTAGACCGATGCAATGGGAGTCAGAGACATCTTTCATTAAAGTAAAGAAGATTTCCAGCTCTTAAATTTCAATAGGGCCGTTAATTGTTTTACAAGGGCCCTAACATTCTTCTTTCTTTTTTTTTCAGTCCAGCTGAGACTTTAATGGTGTTTCAGTAAGGACAATGGTGGGATAGTCATTAACGATGCACATTTTATAACACGGGAAGGAACTAAGAAAAATGTAACTGAAGGGTGATGGGGACGGTTAAAGGAATGAGCTGCACTCAGGAATGAAGGAGAGACAAAATGAGGAAAGGATGAGAGGAAACAGTATAAGAGCACGGGGGGGAGGGAAGGGATAAGTATTAGGAAGGAAAGCCAATATGTGGAGCGGAATCCAGAAAAGAGGGCACACGAGTAGATGACGAGTGAATAGAAGAGAAATAAGAGGAAAGCAGCGGATAGAGAGATGAGAGTAGAAAGAGAGAGAGAGTGAAAAAGAATAAAAGAAGCATGTTAAAAATAGATTAAGAGAAGCAGGGAAGATGAGTGGAGTGCAGTAAATCAGGAAATAAGAGAAGAGGAGAGAAACGAGAGGAAGGTGATAACACCAGAGAGGAGGGGACATGGGGGGGGGGGGGGGGGGGGAGAGAAGGAGAAATGCAACTTCAAAGCCACAAAACAAACAAGCCTAAATATTTAACAAGAAGGCGCCTGTGAAACTTTCGGAGTAGTCTCGCACTTTAAGCGCTCCCTGTATAAGCATGTCCTCAGTGGCTGGCGGGGAGGGATTTGTCCGCAGCTATTAAGGAGATGACGAGAAGGTAGGGGAATTGCTCCTTTTAATCCGCCCCTTAAAGTGGAGAGGCAGATAACAGGCTTTTTAGCTCCAAACAGCCCGAGTCATTTGCGAGAGGATTTTCTGTTGTCGCATCGGAAACCAGTTCAGAAAGCATGAACTTGATTATGCGTAAAAAAAAATAAAAAAAAAAACCCACACACACACACACTCACGCACGCCCAGGCACAATCTGCAAAAACACACCCCGCTCACAGGAGAGAGGTCACTCAGCCACTCCTCCACCACTTGAGGGAGCTATGATCCACCTCGAGTGTCTCTGGGGGGAGGGAAGGGGGGGGGGGGCTTTTTAAAGCAACGTCTGAAAAGTAAATATGCGCAAAAGACGTTTATTCACCACGCATTTAGTGCATCAAATAATCAACAACCAACACGGTGTGAAGGTGGAATAACATGGTTGAAATTGAGATGAATTATTTGATCTCCTTAGCCATGACAACAATCCTATGCGGACAACTGCCAACCTCGAATTGAAAAGATTAGTTCCGGGTACGCGCTTGCTCAAGGTGTCTGCAGCCATGAAATATAATTTCAACAACTCTGTTATCTGGTTGCCATAAATGGCCTGTTTTTCGATGATCATTGAGGATTGGGAACAGTTGAACGACCCGTGGCACCCTGTCAGGAATAGCGATGGGCATTTATTTATTTATTTCTGACATTTTTGACTGATCAACGGATAATGAATACAGTCCATGGCTCTAATCCTAAACTGCAGTTATAATGTCTTAAGCTCCACCAGAGTTCTCTGAGGCAATTCCCTAAATGTGGGGAAGACGTCAGACTGAAACGATCACATAAACCAGGATTGTGGCAGAGGGAAAGAAATGTATTTATATATAAAAAAAATAAAAAATATATAAAAAAAACATCAACACCTGATCTGCACTTCAGCGTTTGTGCTCTCACAAAGATTTGGTGGAGGGTTTTGTTTGAGATCTTCAAATTGATGCTCAGAACAGGTTCGTCAAATTGAACACAAACTGCCTCGAAGGTTACCATCCTCATGTCATCTTCAGTTAAACCCCCACTGTTGTTGTTCTTTTTTTCTTTTTTTAAATCACAGATTTCCTTTTGATGCCGTTATAAAAAGATTGGCGTAAATTCCCAAAACGCCCCTGCCACAAACTGCTGCAAAAAGTTGCCCTGTTATCAAGGTCCTTGCACTTGCCAATGGGAGCATAGACTTGGATAATCCTCTTAAGTGCCGACTCCCTGATCTTAATTACGATCATCAACTTCTTCATCTTTAGCGCGTTTCTACTCCGAGTTGAAGGTCTAACTTCAGAAGATGTGGGATACCAGACAGCCATAAAAAAAAACTGAACTTCCAAACTTGAACGTTTGCCTATTTTCCCACTGAGCGCCGGGACATCTTGTAACGAGTTAACTAGGCTATGGCCCGCTGTGTTCTCCCTATACTGTGTGTGCTTACTGTTTTTAATGTGATTTGTACCAGTGGGCTTGAAAAAAAATCAGTTTTCCGTCTTTTCAGTTTGAATCCCATCTCTCTGATCTTCCTCTACCACTGTAACTCACGTCTCTCTCTGACTCCCTCCGTCTCAATCTGTTTGATTTGAAGATGACAGAAACCACACGTCCCATTAGAGCCCCTACCTGCCTGAGTAACCTACATACGACTGCGAGATACCAAATGTTCCCTTTTTTCTTTTAATTCCCTACCTTTTTGTCGCTTTTGTTTTTGACCTAAATTCCCATTTTTGCCTCCATTGTGACACTGCAAGAAACACATTATATGTACTATACATAGTGTGCCATTTGTCATCACATGCACAACAAAGTACCGAAAATGGTCCAGAACAGCCACCGTGGCTATGCTCCAAAAAAATCCGATGGTGTAGATTTGCTACGAATAGCATTTTAAGTAGAACGCATAAAGAGTTTTACATTCACAGTGTGAGGGGCAATTTAGATTTTAGTATCTTGCCCAAGGTACCTTTGACACACGGGCCTGAGGAGCCAAAGATTGAACCAAAGATCTTCCAATTACTTGACGGCCAGCTCTACCTCCTGAGACGCAGATAATTTAGAATTTAGAGATTAGGAAAAGGCAGGCACGCGCGCACGCGTCTTCTGCACTCTTCTTCTGCTTTGCTTAATCTTGCTTATTTCTCAATTCTTTAATGTCTGAAAGCAAGGCATACAGTTTTTTTTCTTTGGCAAGACGACTTTGACCTTTGACCGAAACCCAGCTAAATGAATAATGGAAGGGCGAAGTGAAGTGTGGCTCGAGGCGTTGCTCTGTGAAGCCAGAGTATCAAAATGAGAAGCGCTGAGAAGAATGAGAAGAATAAGCGCCATCTACCGAGAGGTCCAGACTCATGTTCATTTTTCATAAGCTCTCGAGAGTGGAGCGACACACACAGCCACTGAACGCATGGACAGACACGCACACAGAAACACTGATATTAACTTTTCTCCACGAGTCAACTATTGTCTGGGCATTCTCATCCCCCTGTCCTCGGTTTCCCCTGCAGCTGACAAGATGTTTCGTGTCTGAGGCACTCACCTGCAAGCCTAGCTAAATTGAGGTTAGATTAAAAATACGTGCCTTTCAGTGGACACGACAGAAAGACAATGCAGTGAAAGGTGATGAATCACCTGGGAAGAGACACACACACACACACACACACACACACACACACACACACACTCAAACATCTTGCCTGGGATTGTGTAGAGCACAATTGGACAACTCTCTATAGGAGGGTGAGTGTTCAGTTTTAAAGGTCAGGGCGCGCACACACACACACACACACACCATCAACATATACACACGGGCGTGAAAAAGTAGATTTTAATTACCTAGACTGTTATGGCCAATAATTTTTCTTACCTACCTACCTATAGTGAAATTTCACACTTGGTATTTCCCATACATTGATTATTTTTGGTGGCTTGCTACAATATCAGCATTGAACGCCACATATTGATTTCCCTGAATGCAGCGCATTGATTTGCTCATCTTCTCCTTGTATCTCTCTCTCGCTCTCTCTCTCACCCACTTTCTCTCTCATAAGCACATCGACAACAGATCCGTTTGTCAGCAGGACTCGCCATCGGGAGAAGCAGAAAAAGTTCCAGTGCATTAGTGGACCGCTCGTCAGTCAGAGAATCCATAAAGTTTTTACCAACCCCCATCTGTCTCTGTGCCTTCTCTCTCTATGTTCACAAAATATTATTATTTGGAATAAGGTGAGGATCAGGTATATTTTTTAAGAAACTACGCGCTTTCTTTTTTTTTTCCCCTCAATGTGAAAGTTCTATGGATTTTGTCAAAGTTTTGCATATCAGGATTACTTTACGAGAACAAGATTTGCCACCAGAATGTGTGATTTTTGTTTTTTGCAACCACAACTATTTTGGCAGTATTCACTGTGCACCTGCCAGGTGTGTTTAATGGAGTGAAATACAACATCACGTGTTTGTTTGTGTGCGGACTGACCGATGCTGAACTGCATGTCATTAATAATGAAGCCTTGCAATTGGCCAGACTTCATTAAAAAAATATATATATATATGGGAATCCGTGTGCGTGTTCCAATATGTGTGACTATGTGCGAGCGGGTTTCTGGGTACATCGGCGCCCAAGGAGACTGCAGATATATAGACGTATCCTTTCTCACACACGCAGTTGATTACACACATGGGCGAGCGCAACTGAAGACCTGGTTCAGCCTCAGTTGGCAAGGATCGCTGTCCATTGATTAGCCAAGCTTTTTGTCATTCTCCGTTGGCCCAATCTGCCACGGAGAGGATTTAAAGAGAGGGGGAAACAAGGATAACTCACTTTAGCTCATCTCTATCGTCTCTGTGATCTGCATCCAAAGCAGAGTCGAGGACAATCACTACTTGAACCTGATTCAACTGCCTTTCTGATCTCTCTTGGCACAAACGCCGTCCACACTGCACTCCTTGGCAAGACTCATCTGCTCTAAGTAACTGGCATGGATGAACGGAAGACAGGCAAGACAAGACGAGAGAGACAGAGTCAACAGTCAATTGTAAATGTGTCTATGGCAGACCTCTACAGTGGGGATGGAGACTTTGAAGTAAAATACAGGATCCAGAATGTGCTTTTCTATTAAAGGTAGGGTAGGTGATTTTGATCGGATAAAACGTTGAGTGATGGTGGAGGATAAATGCTATTATTTTTTAAGTGATGATATAAACAGATACCTGTCTGTGACGCAAAATAGGGATTCAAATTATTGTGCTGACATCAAGCCATTTATTATTAGGAGGATAGAAATAATTGGCCTAACATACTTCGATTAGTGCTGATGTAGCGCACAGACTCTCCTGGCTGGAACCCAACGCATTAGTTGGTGGGACAGTGGCCTTACATCAAATCTAGGTGACTTTTCCCAGAGGCTTCGTTGGTTGCCAGGTGAAGGAAAGTCTGCCAGAAAGCCCAGCTGTTTCAGGGTGAAAGGCCTGCCAGCGAGTTTTTTTTCCCTTTGGCACTATAGGTGTTTTTGTTAAGAAGGCGTGGATCAGACGTACTGCATACTGATGGGTCACTTGCGGAACAAGGCGCTGACAAACTAATTACCGCACTTCAATCTGTTGGCCGGATGACACGAAGCCTCCAAAATGTTTGAAGCCAAGTAGTGTTAATGGTAACATAAAGGTTCCAAAGCAGAATACTCGGCTAAAAAAGTAAAATGGCCCAGGAAAAGCTAAACTCAGTGAGTCTTGGGTTTGTACACACTGGTACTAGTCTACTTGATGACATCACCTGAGATGAATGTTAATACCCGGTCTGAACAGGCTTATATGTGATCTGTCATCTGGGAAGGCCCTAAGGGGGGGCGAGAAAAAAGGGGGAAAGGTAGGAATGCTATGCTTTTGTGTCTTTAAGAAACTACGGCGTGAGAACGTCTTAGAGATAATTCATTAAGTGATTTTTTTGTTCTATTCTATATCTATATTCTAATGATGGTTTATTCAGAGGTTGGATCCAGAAAAAAACATCCAAATTTTCCCACTATGAACATCTTTAACTTTAGCTCTCAGGCCAGGAATGCCCACTATATCTTTAATCTTACACAAACAGCTATGCCATATTCTCTCAAAAAAGATACACTAACAAAATCGGGCAAAAAATGCAAAATAAAGCAGCAAAGATTCCAATTTTGTTTTGACATTGGCTTAGGGTTCCCAGTTCGTTCAAACAGTCAGCAGCAGTCAACATCCACTTATCCGACAATCAAAAACTAACTCTAAGGCGAAGGTGGGGAAATGTCTTAAAATGATCTCGACATAATTATTTCGCCTCGGCTAAAAACAACACCAACTCCCTGCCAATACGGTGTTGTCATGGTTGGGCAACAGAGCAGTAAACGTCCTCCGGATTACCATTTAACAGCTGTGGGTTCAGAATCAGATTTAGCAACGCTATTGGATGTCGAACAAGATATGGAGGTGGCGAACAATGCATTTATTGACTCACTTAAGGCGCTAATATAGTCCAATACAGACAAGGCCATGGACAGCCACAGGTCGGTGATACATTGGGCGCCTGAAATGGATGCAGCCCCTCGTGCAAATGGCAAAAATTGGCAAAAGATGCTTGTGGCTATGCGAATTGGGATGGTGTCATTTAAATTCAAAACCACCTGTAATTCAGTCAGACTATACAGAAGCCGCCGTAACAATATAAAGGATGAATCAGGTTAAATATCTAGATAAACAGAGCTGAGGTTCCCTTAATACCAATAAATGAAAACAAAATGAAAGTCACTTGTGCAAGCCAGATCGACAATCTGTTAAATGAACACTGACTGATCTCCCCAGATCCCCGTGTATCTGTATCTGTCCGGGAGACCACAATGCTCAGCGACTGGTTTCGAAGATAAACGAGAGCTCCTACAACGAGACAAGTAAGAAAGCAGTAATGATAAATGGCGGCGCTTCTTCTTTTTTTTTTCTTCCTGCAGCCCTCACTTTCTGTCTTTCTCACAGCTTATAGTAAATCTCGCTCATTATGTCATTTTGCGGCGCCAACAGTATCAGTCAGGGATGGACAGAAAAGGCACACGAGGAAAGGGAAGAAAGCAGGATAGACTGAAAGATGTGAAGTACAGCTGAAAACTATTCTTACAGGTTATTACCATTTATCCCCCATTTCAATGGTCATTTAAACTAATTCATACTCGTCTAAAGGACCCTGCGCCCTGTCCAGGTCTCTCACAAATAATGCATTAGTTATAGACCTATATGACGAAAGAGGAGTGGATCGAATCAGTGGAACTCCTATAAAAATCCCTGCCAGTTCATTGTCCCTTAAGTTCTAAGTGAACCAATACACGCTTAAACGAAAAGCTTCAGAACTGAGGCAAATAGCCGTTTTTTTTGGCAAAGATACAAAGCTGGCTAGCCTCCAAAATGACCGGGGCTGCAACAAATTGTGACTCAAGTGAACTAGTGCTAAATCGATACACTGCTATCAGACAGGAAGAGAGAAAGTATCAAGTTAATTAAAAGGGATCCGTCACCACTATGGCACATTTATTTAACAAAAAGAAACTGATGGATCTGATTCAAATTATGGGAGACTGTATTGTTTTTGCAGAATATTCAAAATATAAAATATGAGAGGAAGATTTAGCATGCGTCTATGTATAACCTGCAAATTTTAGTTTGTGATAGTTTCTCTCCATTTGTGGGATTTCATATCTAACCAATTATACGCAGCATCGTTTTTGTTCTGTTTTCCACATTGATTTATATATATAATAATTTCCGGTTGTTGCAAGTTCACTTGTAGTTTAAAAGAAAATAAAAAAAACTGTGGTTTTTGCTTCCATCAAACAAATGGGCGAAGGATTAATCTGATATGACTTCCGCTGCCTGAGCGCAGGATGAAAAAACAGCAAAGCGACTGAAGATATTTGTTTGATCAACACACAGAAAAGTTTGGACATCAAGGGAAGAAATAATAAGCCAGGAGAGAGACTCTCAAAAAGATTAGTAACAATAAAAGTTTGATCCAAAGGTCAATGGTAAAGAAAGA
This sequence comes from Colistium nudipinnis, assembly GCA_016785305.1. Classification (NCBI taxonomy): domain Eukaryota; kingdom Metazoa; phylum Chordata; class Actinopteri; order Pleuronectiformes; family Rhombosoleidae; genus Colistium; species Colistium nudipinnis. Next base: position 484,118 of record JAFBJU010000490.1, on the reverse strand, counting down.
AAAACCGAGATGAGTTAAGACAAAAGGAAAATGGATGATGGTGATAAAACATAAAACATCGACTTACTTGGGATTCCCAAATCACTTATTTCTTTGGACTCAGTGGACTTCTGAAACAATGAACCTTGGGAAAGGAGGAGGGGATGATGGAATGGATGCAGAAAAGGAAGGGAAGAAAACAAAAATCAAGCAAACACGTCAAACAAAATGGGACAGACATGACAGGACAATAAAGGTTTTGTTTTTCTTTGCTATGGATAAAAACTAAATAATAATAATAATAATAATAATAATAAAAAAAAAAACGCTTCTTAAGTCCTCAAAATGGGGGAAATAACAAGGAGGAACAACATAGGATCATTTGAGGAACCCCGAAGCCTGTGAGGCAGTTACTGTTGTGTCATATTGAATGGTCCACTTAGTCGGAGGCAGAGAGGAGGTTTATGACACAGATAAATTGCTGATGTACTCATGAATAATTGAAGTGCTGGTGTATAATTAATAAAGGCCATACAGAAACACGGTGCCCTTAAAAGCTTCTTCCCAGACCAGCCGACGGTAGGAGACGTACCGACCGGGCACGGCGGGGGGGGAGAAAGGCTGACAAGGTTAAGTGGGGTGATGTGCAAATAAAAAAAACATGCAGTACACAAGTATGGCTAGAGTCGTAGGTGACATGTAAGCTGGTGAATTAGCATGGTTACACCGTAGTTCGATCGGATCTATTTTTATTTATTTTTTTTACTTAATGAAGTGATGCATTGTAATTAACGCCGGAATTAGGGATGCCCTGACAAAGATATTATCATGTTCTAATTTTGTTAAAATTGCTCAAACAATACAAAAACATGATTAAGAGTAACATTAAGCATACATTATTTGGTTAGAGCCCACTTCATTATAATGAAAAAAGAAAATATATTACGGTCAGAACTGTGCAAATGGCAAACGGCTGACACGCACGGCGCGGGAAACGATGGCGACATAAGAACATCGAATCCATAATGAGGTAAAAGCGGGGAAATGGAGAAGAACAGAGCTTTTCTGAGGGGAGAGGGCTTTTTTGATCAGCTGATCATTTTGTACAATACAACAAACACTAAAGTTGTATAAAAGCCAGCATATGTGGGGATTTTTTTTTTTTGCTTTGGAAGCAGCACAGTGTAGTGTTGCACATCTATCCACACAAACGCACACAGAGTAGGCGGAGAGAGAAATGTCATGCCCTCACAGATGCCACAGCGAGGCTCTGAGTGAATCTGCTCCAGGAATCCTGATCGATATGTCAGACAACCGTCAACAGGCCAAAATAAATAAAACTCAAACAACTCAAAAAATAAAAATCCTGAAAGACCCACAACTTGTCCCACACATACACATGCATACACACGCACACGCACACGCACAAGCACAAGCACAAGCACAAGCACATACAAGTTTCAGACAAACACAGAAAGAGAGGAGGCACTCCGTGCAGGGCAGAAGTTAGGTCAAAAGATTTTTACCTCTCAAGATTTAACGGGGCAGTGAGAGAGATGTGGAAGATATGAATAAAACGGTAGGTGTTGATGGTGAGAGGAAGAAGGAGAAAGAGAGAGAGGGGGGGGTGGTGCTTTTTCAGTGCAAAGTCAATTATGGAGCACAATCTAAAATGTTAACTCCCCTTTCTGCAATGATGTCACATTTTAACTTAATGTATAACCATGATGATACCACTAACAGCAACCAACCCCCCTGTCATTATTATTATTATTTTTTTTTTTTACAAATTTTAATGCGATCATGTAGTCAAATCATGTGTTGGAAAAACTAAAGAAAAGGATTTCTTCGAAAATTCTAGTCTACAGTAGAACCATTTTCTGTCAGCGCAACATAACAGAATTTAAAAGAGCCAAGATTCATAAACAAAATGGAAGAATGGTAATAATTAATCATTTCAAGTCTTAAAATCTACTCCACTTATAAGATGCTCTGCCTGCAAAAAAAAAAAAAAAAAAAAAAGCACCTGCTCATAGTCAAACACAGCAACGCGCACACACAAACAAACAAAGACACACTTACACAACTCTCTCTCACACACGCACACAGCTCAGAGATCCTTGTTAATGCTACCGGAAGCCGCTGAAACATTAGTGCTGACATAAAACCACGTCGGCGGAGTCATTTTTAAAGACAGAAAATCGTTCAGGGGAAATGAGCCTAAATCTATACCTCTCCATTTTTTTTTCCTCCCCAGATTCTGTGGCCATACCTCACCGGCCTCTGGGAATCCTTCTGATGGATCAGAGGCACGCTCTATACTGTAATGCACTTGTGTTGGGAGTGTGCATATACAGTAAATCCTGTCATGTGCCTCCGGGATTGGCTTTTTGAGGGATAACATGATATTATCCCAGTGCTCGTGGCATCTATTAAATCATCACCACCATTCTCCTCTGGCTGCAGAGGGGGAAGTCGCTCACAAAGTGAAGGCTCGCTCAGCGGCAGGTTTTGCGCTCTCGTGGACTCCCGACACAAACTCGTCGTTTGTCTTCATCTTATAAACGACCGCAAATGACAAAATTGAGATTCAAACTACATAACAATAAAGTTAATACGGTTATAGTCGAAACAAGCGTTCCACACGATTTGATCGTAAACATAAATCACAGTTCAAAATGTAATGCGTTAAAATATGTAAGAATCATTTTGTTGCTTAGGGAATGCAATTACTGAGGGCTTCATATCTGTCGCAGCAGATGGCCGCCCACCCTGCGTGGGTTGGAGATTTCTTCCTGTTAAAAATGATTTTCTCTTCACCGTCATAGTGGGAACTGTCTCACCTCTACTATGTCAAGTGCTAAAATGATTTACGATACAGAAGAAACAGAATTAAAATCTTCTGGGACCAATTGACCAACTATTCCCAATGTTTAGTTGAATGTATTTGTAATTTTAAGGAGGACAATCCATGTCAGTAACTATCAACAGTAGTTGCACTAATTCAATTTCAGCTTGTGTTCCTTTTAAGTATTTATTCAGGAGGAACCGAGATGATTCAATTTTGTCATTGTAGAGAAATCCTGGTATGAGAAACGAACGAGTGCGTATGTGCACTATTTTTCTTTAGTTTTATTTGTTGGTACATTTTCTCCCCTCTTCACACTGACGGGCCTCTCTCTCTCTTCAAGTCAGTCGTCTGCCAATTACTCGGAGTACAGAAGGTAACAAGCGCTATTCCTTCAAGTCAACAAATATAATTGCCACTGCACCTTCTTGGAAACCTGCTGCTGCCGCTACACTTGTGCCATTGTGACTCAGCCCACACTGTCTATGCAGTTTGGAAATTGACCACGCTCCTTTCTGGTGCCAGAAATTGTAATGGCATTTTGACTGATTGTTTCATATCCATATTTATTATTATTCATAACAAGTGTTTCTGACCTGAGTAATGTGAGACAGCAAATTGCTATAACAAGGGGAAAGAGGAGCAGGTAAGAAAAGCACGAGGGACTGAGGGGAGTCAAGAAAAAAAGACAGCAATGCGAGGAAAGGAGATTGAATGTGAAGAACTGGGTTGGCAGGAGGAGAGGTGGGTAAGGGAGAGGAAGAAGAGTGTAGAGAGGCGAGAAAGGAGGATGGGACCAAGCAACTGCAAAACTTTTCTATCATGGAAACAGTTGCACACGCTTGAACGAGGGAAAAATACTCAACAACTGTGATGGAAATTATAGCGTGTTGTTTCTAGTCCTACATTATACATTAAAAAAAAAGGTCGATATTTCAGTTTTACTCCAATGCGACGATGCCTTCGAAGGCCTGAGGTTATCAATATCTGCTTTAAAATATCCGTTGTAAAATGTTTCGCATCTAAAAAAAAAAAAAAGTAAATGTAGATCATCAGTGGTTTAAATGACGTCATGTTACAGTTTACCCACTATGTTTCTCATCCACTGGCTAGATTCTGACCACCCAAATTGGCATACTCATTGTTCATGGTCAGACGTGATATGTGGCCGATCTTTGACACATTCAGAAGACAGAGAGAATCATTATTGTCAACTTACTTTGCATGCAGAGTCCATCGGTGCAGTTCTGAGACAGGAGCACCAGACCATCGCAGTCCTTCCCTCCGTTTTTGGGAGCGGGGTTGTTGCACTCCCTCCTCCTCCACTGCGTGCACTCCGTCCCACAGGCGGACCACTTACTCCAGTCGGTCCACACACCATCCACTAGGGGGCAGGGAAAGGAGCCCGGGGAATGGAAATCACAAGAATAGAGGAGGGACGTGAGGGAGGAGGCAGAGAATAATGTCCTCAATTCTGCACAAAGCACCTGAAGTGCAGCATATACAAAAGTACAAAATACGAGTAAAGAATGTTATTTAGCATAAGCTGAATGCAGGAGAATATATCATCTAAGACTTGGGGCTACAAAGTATATAAGAATACAGTTGAGTTAATACAGTAGCACTATACCAGAGCTGTATGAAGCAGGTGCTTCTGGATTTGATAGGATTGAATATAATTACCTGTGCACAGCGTGGTGCAGGAGAGCTTCTGGATGGCCTGTCCATCACAGGGCAGGCCTCCGTTGAGCGGGGCGGGATTAGTGCAGCTCCGGGTTCGTTTCTGGAAACCTCGACCGCAGCGGCTGTTACACACCGACCACTCCGTCCACGTGGACCAGCCCCCGTTCACTGTGGTAACACACATCGCAACACACTTAATTGATGCATCGATCCATCCACACTTTAATAACCCTGAATAACACCCCCGCCATCACAACAGAGAATCAAACGCTTTCACTGCGACTCGATCGCCACAACAGAGGCAGGTCTTGTCTTAGTCCACTTTTAGATTGTTTTTTGTATATATATATATTTTTTTTATATATTTATATATAAAAAGTTCCTTGACTTCCTCACATCATGTCGACGGGGAGAATATGGATGTTTTACATGTTGGCGTCTGTGTGGAAGCAAGTCAGCAGCACATGGTGCATCCCATGCCATTTAATGCCACTGCGTCTGAGGCCTCACACTACACGAAGACATCTGCAGATTCAATTGTGTTTGATTACATGAAACTATTTCACTTGATGGAGTCGGTGTGTGTTTTACAGATGCCGTGAGGCTGGATCGTTCGAATTTAGAGAGAACGGACAGTCACACAGACAAAGGCATTCCTGCGCAGCTTTTCAATTACCCTGCTGCTACTTTGGCACTTTTTTAATTCCCCCTACTGTGAACACACTCACTAATAGAAGAGATGGGCACATGTGTGTGCACATGAAGTTGTGTAACACGCAGTGAAACTGTCATTCTGCTCAAAAACGTTTCCAAATCCTATAGGGGAGCTTACAAGGCGAGGGAAAGAAAAAATATCATAAATGAATAATGGCACTGCGTTTTCCAAATCTGAAATAGCAAAAACTTGTCTTGACTGTCTCCTTTTTCATTTCCTCTCTTGTTTGTGCCTCTTCAAGACGTCCATGCATTCTGTCACCTTAAGACTCGGCTGTTACTTTGCCCTTTAAAATTATAGATGCCTTTTATGAGGAAAAATGTGGGAGCATTAGTGCAGCCAATAATGAGGGCAGAGGAGGCAGAGAGAAAGAGAGAGAAATCAGGTGTGGAGTTGGGATGAGTCACAAGGACAACCAGTGAGAGGGAGCGTTGACATCTGCAGAGGTGTAGTGGGCAAAAAAATCTTTGGCTACTTCTCGACAGCACTGTCTCAGCCCAGCGGACAGTGCCCACTCTCCTTTTCCATCACCCAATTAGAAATGACTCATCCGGGAGGAAGTAACCAGGAAAATCAGATACAGTTACTTCCTGTCATACTTTCTTAGAATTTTTTTTTTTTTCCCCCCCCCCCCCCCCTTCCCTCGCGCGTCTCTCCTCTGCTTCCTCCTCACCTGTCTCCATTCCATCTACAACTGCTCCAGTTTTTTTCCCCCCCACATATGTTTTTTTTTCTTTTTCTTTACTATTTCACCTTGTCAACAGCGTCGGCCCCAGCCCTTGTGCGGCTGAGAAGATTGAACAATCTATTTCTGTGAGGATACATCAGTGTCAAACCACTCCATCTCACGCGGCCTCTATCGAACGCGCACACACGCACAGTTATTTTTGATTGAAACACACCTCCTAGTGAATAGAGGCAGTGTTATATTTCAGAGGAACACTATTTTTGTGTGCGCGCGCGTGTGTGTGTGTGTGTTTTCCTTTACATTGTTTCCCTTCAAAATGTTTCCTATCCTCTCGTGTCAGATGGACATTTGGTAAAATGGAAAAATAAAACGAGAAGGCAAGTCCTGTGAGGTATTTTCCTCCACTGGAAAAGCCTGTTGTTTTCAATTTATGTTACAAACAACCTAGGGGGAAACTTACAAACCAAACACACTAACGCCCTTTGGAACAGAAGCGCTTCAAATCAATTTTTCCACAAACGTTATCAATTCATACATTTTTACAACTCATTTGGTAGTTACTCACAGAGCAGACATTTGGAATGTCTTTTAGGTTAAAACATATGGTGTGATTGGGGGGATTTTAATTGGACAAGGTTGAGGCTGAAGGGTATCAGGCCAATCACAAAGAGAGAGAGAGAGATTGCTGGCATGGCAGAGTTGCTAGTTTCATGTGGCAGATGGGAGCTGGCCAGGCTGATCAGACGCACCTTTGGGTAAATGCAGGTAGCTTTTAAAACGGTGTGAAAATATTACACACCAAAAATGCCGCATGCACTTATGAAAATACATCCAAACTAAATGAGTGCAATTATTGCTCTAAGCGACAACATTTTTAAAATATACATATCACCAAAAGAAAACATGCAAACTCACCGTAAACGATAACGGTCGCTGTGGTGCTTCGTCTTTTGGCCACTATGTTCTTGGCCACACACGTGTAGTTTGCCGTGTCGGACAGGCGCGCCTGTTTGATGATCAGGTTGTGGTCGATGGTGATGTAAAAATTTCTGTCCTCCGCCGGGTCGATTATCTCTTCGTTCTTTAACCACTCCACCTGGAATACAGGGATAGACAAGCGTAAGAGAAATTAGTTGAGAGCTGCTAAAAAAAAGCACATGCTTGTGGTTGAGTATTGACAAGACAGAGCTACATCTGTTATCTGATTTCACAGTGGAAAGGTGGTTTGGGCCTGCTATAGAGCAACAACACATTATCCAAGATAAACAATTATTCAAGAACCTACGTTCTTTTTTTTTCTCCCCCCGGCATGATAGAATCTTACCAACTGAGGGAAAATTGATCATAGTGATAATTTTTGCTTTCTACTCAACTAATCCACCCTGAGCGCAGTGACTGATAAAAGGAGACTGGGGTGAAACATATATTTTTCGCCATTAATGCTTATGTAAAACACAAATTGTAATTCATTCGCTTTTTTTTTTGGTAGGTTCTTGTTTTTCAAACTTTCCAGACGACCCCCCCAAAAAAAAACCCTCAGGGGAAGGACCTATAATACCGAAGTCATCTTGTTTTCAACAGTTCCAAACAGAAAAGCTTTGTTAAAAAAAATAAATGAAAAGGATACGTGAAGGATGCGAAATTCTGTGCGTGTAAACGTGAAACCAAAGATATGAGCACATGTGGTAAATCTTTTTTATTTTTATTTTTTTTCCAAACAAGTAAGTGTGGATCTTTGGGGGGAGATATAGTAAAAAAACAGAAACACTAATAATAAGACTACATCTTCCTGTGGCTTCAAGAGGAGGAAGTCATACAATCACACTCATCTGCAGTGATTCCGTCCCAGAATGAAACCCCAGGTTGGCAGTGTGGGAAAGGGAAAAGCCCCGAACATATGCTTTCACAAGATACTTTGGGTGAAGGGTAGGACGGTGGGGAGCTGCCCTGTTTATGAGCCTCATCACATTTCCTGAGTGCCGTATTTACTGGTCCAAACCCTCATAAATTCAGCATGTCCGAGCTTTATGGCGGGCCCATAAATGTCTGAGCCACGTTGTTTAATTTCCTCCTCCCTTCGCATTAGGAAATGGAAATCTCAGATGTACAAAAGAGAGCATACAGTGTTATTTTATCCGTTTACGGGCCCGCTAAAGCTCGGCCGTCATTCTCCTGCCGCAGTTATTCCACCCGAGTTTCTCTCTGAGATCCAGGGGAAATCTCTGTGAAGGCGGTTTAATGTAGCTCTCAATCTCAAGTCAGAGGCGGCGTGACCTTTCAGTTTCTTCCGCAAAGTAAAGGTTATACAGGAGACAAACAAACAATCAAATGGCACATTTTATATATAGGTGGACGGTGAAAATAACTTTGGAGACTTTTTCGCTTCAGCGAAACACAGCCCTCAAAAAAGTCTTCAGAAGGATGTAATAAGCCAAGGAACTCAGTCAATAGCAATATTTTGGCACTGGGGTAACATGTGTGAATACATAGTTTTGGTGTTTTTACGTACGCATTTGAAAGTTTAAAGAGAGTAAACGTCGAGTGAGCAAGCTTGCTATTTATTTCTGCAAAGAGTGAGAAACTATCAAAGACAGAACGGGGCAAACAAATTAACGGTTTACTTTGAAACTGAGCTCAAAATGAACACACTGTCCGTCGCTACTCTCATTACAATTTCTACAGTATATTTTTTATTTATTATATTTAATGAAATGCGTGAAATTTCTACGACTTACTTTCCTAATTCGTTTCTTCCTTCCTCTGCACTCGCTATCAGTCAATCAACAACAGCAGGGATAAACATGACAGTCTTTTTAAAAAGCAATTTGAATTAACCGACCTGGAGAACAGCCTGCCTTATAACTTGCTTTAAATTGACAAGGTCTATTGCTGCTTGCTTTAGCAGTTATGGTGTAAAAAAAGTAGTTTACACCATAGGATAGGTGTTTAAAATAAATTGGTATGGAAGCAAACGTCTTGTTTAATGCCATCCAAAAGAGGAACTTAAGTTCCTCACAAAAAGTGCAATAACAAGCCTGTGATCAGAAGTGACTTACACAAGGTGGGGGATTTTGTACAGTATTGTATGTTATTAGTTTTTGCTTGTGCAATGAGCCCAGCGAGCATGTCCACAAAAAAAAAAAAAAGAGAGAACTGATAATTTCAAAAGCAAAATATAATGACAGTAATACAGACCTTCACTGCCAGCTTATTAATATTAGCTGTGAGCCGCTGTGAGATGAGGCACAGAAAATAGCTGCAGTCTTTTATGCCCGAAGGTTGAAGCGTGTGAGAGCGCCGTGTGCTCTGCTGGACTCAGACAAAGAGACCACATGTGGTGGCAGTATTACCACTGCCACCGCATCATTAGCCACAGCTGGTGTGACTGTGTGTGTGTGTGTGTGTGTGTGCGTGCGTGCGTGTCGTGGTTTAGCTGAGGGCGGCTGATTGGATCAAGCAAACACCAGGGGAGAGCAAATTTGTTATTTTAACTTTCAACCCCACTTCAGCTGTCTTTTGCATTACCTATACACACAAAAAATAAGCCTTTAAATATGATAAAAGCCAATTTTGTATTTCCCCAGGTGTTTATTTCCTACTCGCTTGTTTATTGCAATAAGAACTTAGTTTAGAGAGTAGCGAGACATTCAAATATGTAAATGCAGCCATATGTTTTTTTCTCACTCACATCTAAAGGACAAATGCTCCATCTTAGGCATTGCGATATCGAGGCGACATAAAAGCGCAATGTATTGCACAATCTATTGAGATATAAATCTTTCTACGGCAGTGGGAGAAAAAAGAAAAAAATGCTCAGTTGCACGCTGTGCAAGACAAAAGTAGGCCAAGATATAGAGATATTTACTCCCTTTTTGTGGCACTGGAGAACAGCACAAAAATGTTTTTGAAACGCAAAGCTTTGCCTTAAATCTGCTACTGAGAGCGGGGAACATCACAGTCACACTGTGTGACAAAGAGAAACGCAGAATAAATCTTGCAAAGGCAAAACAAATGGCCGACCACAGAGCAAGGCGTGAGATAACAAAGCAAAGAGTATCTATGACAAATGCGAAAATATGACACACTCTGTAGAGCCACTACAAAGCGGCTCATATGGGAGTCGATAACAGTGCACAGATACACGCTGTATGGGTAGGATCTGCCACTGAAACGCAGCCTTAATGTTTCAAAGTAGCAGCCGGCTAAAACACACAGATGCACAATGGGAATGTGAGAGAACGCAAAATAGAGTGGTTACAGTAAAATCTGATTCTGAACTTAATACATGGGGAAATCAAGCACGCGTGCGCCTGTAAACCACTGAAGTGTTAATACGTCCGTCACCGAGGATTATCCCCTTGATTAGCTATATTATCAGGATCCCTATAAGACCACAGATGAGTGGGTTAAAGAGCTCTCGGAGTGATTACTCCACCTCGGCGCGGGGGCGGGCACCAAGTGTGCGCCGTGTGCCTGTCGATGTTTTAATAATTCCAAATCCGCACACCAGCACAAGTGACTTCATTTCACGGGGAGCTGAGGCCTAGGTGACGGACGTCAGAGGCGAGAGACGAGAGCCAAAACACCTCCCCACGTATCAAATGACCACAAGGCCTTTGCTGTGAATATTCATTTTATAATCAGTTCACAAGCGAACGCGAAGAAGCTGCACATGTACAGTTCCGATAAATGTTTTAAAATCAAATGAATGAATTTGCCAAATCTTTCTCTGAATCATCCAGAGGAATAAGCCTGAAGAAGGCAGGAGGTGACGACATGCTGATTCATACCACTAAAAAAAAGAAAAAAAAGAAAAGACTGCATTTAACTAAGTGAGTAAGTGAGAATCATTTTCCTCTGCCACCTATGAGCTTGTGTCTGAAATGCTTTCATGGCTGCAAATATATATTGTTCAACAAAATCAAATATCAAAGGGATCCTGAGTCCCGAGAAGTGGTTTCCTCCAACCAAGTTAGACATAAAATTAAAAGTATTTTTAGTAAGTTTGTGACTTTGGCTATGAGTTCGGTTTCATAAATGGGAGAGAAGCGAGAAAATGTTAATCTCACACCCTGAGTTGGGAACATTTCCTGGGCTCCATTAGCTATTCATATGCAGAGATCATGTGATGCGATTGGTTGACTCTTTATGTTTATATGTATTTGTATCTTCAGTTCCAATCTGCCTATTCACAAAGACACTGAAAACCCGTTCAACATGCCGCCTGCCCTCTCTACCGCCACACACGCACGCGCGCGCACACACCACTGCCAGATGTGCCACTCTCATTATTATTGGCTCCGACTGGCATCCAGGGAGTCATCATTGTAATTGGCACGCTTGTTGCCGTTATCAAACTCTCACACATGCTCACACACACATTAATTAAGGTGCACACAGACAAGCAAAATGAGAGATGCCAACCCGGCAAAAAACAAAAATAATAATAAATATATAAACTGGCAGTGAGATAAACAAGGAAGGATACAAGCAGGACATTAAAGGAGGGAGGCAGGAAACAAATAGAAAGAGGGAGTGCCGATGAGTGGGGGGGGGGGAGACAAAGGAGGGGATAGAGGAATTATGAAAAAAGAAAAAAAGACAACAGTTGAGTGACAGTAGGCAGGAGAAACAGAGAGCAGGTGGGAGAGAACATGTTGAGAGGCATCATCACAGACGGAGTGAAGGAGAATGAGAGATGAGTGTTGGCAGAGCAGACCATCTATCTTTCACTTCGGCTGCCATCAGCTTTCCTGGCACAAACCCAGACTATCGGTTAGAACTGTCTGTGTGTGTTTATCAAACAATAATGCCACCAGATGCCACCAAGCAGCCACACACACACACACACAGACACACAGACACACAACTCCCCTCCCAATGTGGGGCTAATAAGAATAGTAATCAAGCTATTCATTAGTGCAGTAACAAAGGCTATTACTGCCTAATCAACAATCTTCAAACTCAATCGAGGAAAGCTAATAGAAATTTAATCTAACGGCGCGCACAAATGCGCTGGAGATTGTGTTGAGCGAGAGTGGGTGCGCGTGCGAGTGTCCATGCGCACGTGGATGTCGGACAAAACAATTAGCTCATCGCGATATGAAGAACAAAAAGGGTGTTTCAAACAATTACGCGACAGTAACCGCCAAAACCAAAAAAAAAAAATGAAACAAAAACAATTTGTTTTAAATCGCTCTCTGGCGGCATCGAATAAATGTTGCACTTCAAATTAGAGTCCAAAAGGATCAAATTCAAATTTAATCATTGCTGTTTGGAAGCTTTAGGGTGTTGTTTACGCTAGTTAGTGTAAGGGTAGTATGAGGGAATGGGAATGTTCATCAATAGTTTTCAAGCGTCAACAGAGCTGTTGGAGGAATAAGTTGGTACTGTGACCAATTTTTTCCCCCAAATGGGACTTACAAGAGAAACAGACAAATGGGATTGGGGAATACTTTGTAAACTATCCAGTATGCGTTTAACACATTGGCAGACAAAAATCAAATGCAAAGACATCTGAAACAATTTTTCACGCCGCTTCCCAAGTCAGCGGCTCCCACTTGCCTCACTGGGAATGCCTCCTGAAGGAATTCAAATATCCAACCAAAGACTGCGACAGACGGTTGCATCAAAGTTATTCTAAACCATTAAGATGCATTTCAATTTATATATTATTTATACAGTGGTAAAAACATTGCTATTTTTCTTTGCAAAAACCCTCATCGGACAATTCGTTTCGTTTTGTTAACTTTCACTTTACTTTATTTGAAAGTTTGCACATTTTCAAACAATATACCTGAAGTATTGTACTTTGCGAGCACAAAAGTAGTGACTATTGATTTGGAAAAACAAGTTCAAGTTCGCTCTCCCTCCACATTGGGATGACTGTTCCCTTGCTCACCTCACTTCTTGGATCCTATATACCTGCCAATTTGTGGCCTTCTAACAAATACAAATGGCTACATGTTGGTCTCTACTCTAGACTGATTGTCCTCTCAACCTCAAGGGCAATGCTCCAGGCCCATCTTTTAGCTCCACCTTCTGAAAACGTCATCCCTTACTTAGAAAAAGAACACCATCTATCTTCACTTTCATATTGGCCACGTGCCTCTGTAGAATACAGACACACAACTCAAAAATAACTTGCATGCACAACTTCCAATATAATTCTTTCATCTCTGGGTAAAGTTCAACTCGGGTAATAAAGAATTAAACGAGGCACACGGAGAGGCAGGGGCGGACAGTGTCCATTGGAGTTATAATCAAACAACTTACCGTCAAAACATTGTTTAGGATTAACATAAGGACGCTGATAGGAAGCATCACTCAGATAGACAGGTAGTGAAACAAAAAAAATATACTATTATGTAAAAAGACAAGGGGATAAAATAAAACATAGATTGTTAAGACAGATAAGGAGACAGAATAAACAAATACAGCTCCAAGAAATGTATGTCTACAGTCTGGATTTTACAATTAATTGTCAATGTCCATGCAGCAGTCAGGGACAGTTGTGACCTTGCTACTGAATTACGTTAATTGCGTGAAGAGTGGTTTTTCATTCGACCACAGTAAATCTGTGCTATTTCACATCGCTGACTTAATTGGCCATATGTCCTGGTGTTTCCGTCCCCATCCTCACTTGGGAGGTGATTAGAACAATCCCGCTGCCCACTTCTGCAGGACGCCACCCCAGCACCACTACCCAAGAAGACATGCCAGGACTGGGCAGACTGGGCAGATTGTGCACGTTACAATAAAGTGAGTGTGCGTGTGTGTACGTGCGTGTGCGTGTGAGTGCTTGTCAGTGGGTGTGTATGGCAACCTGGGATTTCAGAGTCTCTGACAGCTTAATTAACTAGATCCAGGCAAGCAACATAAAGACCCAATTAACCACACTGACATAACTGGGCCGCAATTGACAGTCATTCCACGCTGATAATCTAAAACAACATTGTTAAAAAAGAACTCATCACTTTGTTTCATTTGTTTGAGAACTGTTGCATTATGTATCTTTCCTGAGAAGACAATGGGCCAGGGTATGTCTTAAAATGACATTACAGAATCAGCAATTGACGCAATATATTGGCAATTTATTTCGATCATAAATCGGTTTGTATATATTTTTTAATTTCTTCAATGAAGTCGTTTGCACAGACCTGTCCTTTTAAGAAAAATATGTATATATATATAATTAAATGTGTTGGCAAAAGAGAATTCCCCATGGCCTTGAGAGGAACTGTTGTAGTTGGACATTGAGGAAGTGGGACTTACAGTAGACACAAGAAAGAATCCCCAATGAGCAGCAGAGGGTGAGGAATAGCAGCATGCTCTCCAAGGTGTCCTACAAAGACAGAACTGGGACACAGGACACCCAGTTGGACTGGGACAGGCCTGCAGAGGCCTATTTATAACCAACTACTCCCCTGTTCCTTGGTACATGTCCACTAAAAAAGATGCACAGCATGCACATAAGATAGATTATTATTTTACAAAAGTATTAGTTGTGCTTGCCAAATATGATGTAGTTATATATTATATCTATCATCATTTAATCATTATATATTTACTTTTTACTTATAAAGCACACAGCTCACGTCTCTGTTTGAGAATGGTTACTACAATACATACCTGGTGAAAATTCTAAAATAAATCCAGAAGGTTAATGACTTCCCTTTACAATGTGAGCGCACAAACAATACAAAAAAGGACAAATTAATTATCAAAAGAAAAAGTATAAGCACATGGAATGGAGGAGAGCAGAGGAAAACCAAAACAAAGAAGTCCCTCGGCACTAAAAGAGGTCACAGATGTGCTGAACAGAAAGTTGCATTGGCTTCTCCTGTGTGCGCGCGCGCGCACACACACACACACACACACACACACACACACACACACACACACACACACACAAAAGGACAAATTAATTATCAAAAGAAAAAGTATAAGCACATGGAATGGAGGAGAGCAGAGGAAAACCAAAACAAAGAAGTCCCTCGGCACTAAAAGAGGTCACAGATGTGCTGAACAGAAAGCTTGCATTGGCTTCTCCTGTGTGTGTGTGCACCACACACACACACACACACACACACACACACACACACACACACACACACACACACACACACACACACACACACACACACACACACACACACAGTGTTACCTCTGAGATTTAACACAGGTGCAGATGCTTCACAGTGATCTATTAGACTCAGCCTCTCATGTCGACATTCAAGAGCGCAGAGAGACTGAGAGGGGGAAAGACGGATGGGGAGCGATCTCAAGAGAGGCTCGGATGGAGGAAAGGTATTTCCAAGGCAACGGTGAAGGAGGGAGAGTTAGGAAGGAGGTGATTATAGAGGAGGAGGACGAGGAAGCGGCGAGTGCAGGCTAGGAGCAGATATCTACGGGTGATCCATTAAAGCTAACCCGACAATGTCAACCAGGAACGGGAATCAAGAGAGGAAAAAAGGAGAGGGGGAGCCCACGGAGGGAGGGAGAAAAAGTAAGTGAGCAATGGAATGAAAAGGTGGGATGAAAAGGTAATGAGGAGGTGAGGGAGAAAGAGCGATGTGGAATTTCCATACTATGTCCATAATTAGGGGAAGGAAAAGACGGAGAGGGGGCCAAAAGAGAGTGAGGCGCAGAATGGAGAAATCCTACATAAAAAGAAAATGGCGACTTGATGGGGGAAGATATAGCGAGGTAATCCTTTCAGCCAAACACGGTGGAAAACAAGTGAAGGAAAGTGAAAGTAACGCGGGGGAGAGGGGGAGGGAGGAAAAAAAAGAAGAGAATTAGCGATGGACAGGAGAAGGTCCATGAAGTAACTGGACTACCACCGTGGGGGAGAGAGGAAAAAAAAGAAGAGAATTAGCGATGGACAGGAGAAGGTCCATGAAGTAACTGGACTACCACCGTGGGGGAGATGGGCTGTACTTTTTAAAGACATGGCGAGTAAATGGGGGGGAAAAAAAAGGGACATGTTGAGAAAGCGAGAGAAGCAGAGGGTCGGAACTGGAAGTTCGAGAAACCATTAAGGATAGAAAGAGCAGCAGTAAGCCAAGAGGTTTCGGCATTACAAATGACTGTGGGGCGCCAGGGGCAGAGACACATGCTATAAAAAGGCATTTCGGGTGATCGCGCCGCAACGGGCAAGCGCCTGGCCGTACAGCAGCGCAGGTGTGCAAAATGTCGCCCAGGACGCACGGAAGACGGGTTCCAGTCCCACTGGCCAATTACGTTGGCGAGGGGTTTAGGAAACGCAAGGGGATATCGTGCACATTGGTGGAAATGCATTTTTCAATCCACGTAAGAGGGTGGCGGCCACGAGCCTTCAGGATACTCAAGTCACTCGTGGATGGAGGGAAGACCAAAACCTACACAATAATGCAGCGCCACGGACGGCAACCGTATTTTATTCCTCTTCTTCAATCCGTTTTTGCTCGATAACTACGTTGGACTAAAACAAGAACTGATGATAGTGAGACAAAAACAAACAGTTGAGTGAACAGGGGAATAATAAAGTATAGAGAGTGGTAATGACACCCTTAGCCTCAAATCAATGGATGAAGAGGCAAGAAAAAATGCCATCCAAATCCAAAAAGACACATCGGGGGGGACATTTTCCCCCCCAAACAGGTGTGGACCTAGCAACAGCTGGGTTCAGAATGAGCACCGCGAATATCAAAGTTCAAAAGGAGAAAAAAAAAAAAAAAACGCGTTGTTGTGGTCAGAGGAACTGAAAGTTGGGGAATTAAAAGATTAAACTTGTTCTCTCTGTTCTAATATAGCATGCTGTACTTTTTGTTCTCGTCTAATCTGTAAGCCCAGAATGTCGTGAGGCAATATTTGGGCTGGAGGTATTTCGCAGAGCACACACTGGATGAGAGGCCGGCAAAAATCTGGTGACACTGACGCAAGCTGTCAAGAGTATGCGAGCACAAAACTGTCAAACGCTTGATTTATTATTGTTTTATTTAACTTGCCTATGGTCATTGATATTTCTCAGGCCGATTCCGAGCGATTTCGCGAGTCATTATAAAAACAGGATGGGTGATAAATTCCCAATGATTCAAAAACATGTGACTAAAAACAAACTGATACTATTATAATCACAATATATAACGTTATTCCTTAATTGTTCTTATTTCCGAATAAATGAGCCTGTATGCAGGAGGATTTTTATGGATTTTACATAATGAGCGTGCGCGTGTGTGTTTGTGCGTGCAATTGTGCACGTGTCTCTGTGAGAGTGTGTGACTGCGAGTGCATGTCAAAACTGACTCACTGTACAGTGTAGGAGTGCATATGACACTCCATAATCATTAAAGCATGAAGAGGCTGTGAGCTGATTGGGGACACGCTAATCCTTTTTAATTGACTCTCCAGCTCTCCAGTATTATTAAAACCACCCAATAACAAAATCAGCTTTGCTTTATTAGCCGGGTCAGCTGAACTACTGGAGACCTTCCTGTTTGTAAGCACTGCTTTCTGCTGAACAATGTACAGTGCAAGGTATGAGCCTAGTAAAGACATTTAATATGAACACATATTATAGATTATAGGTGTGCATACTGTATATCATATATTTAAATTATAAACCTAAGTGTAGTCAGCTAGTGACAACATTTCTACTTTTGTAATAGAAGACTAAACCTACACTTGCTTATACCAAATATTTGAAAGTATGAATTTGGAATTCATGTTCTTACTGACAAAATCTGATGAAGGGCCACGCATAGGCCTCTGGGGGGTGACGCCAGGTCAGGCAGCCTGTACAGCCAACAAGCATCACAAGAATTATGCTTCTGAAATCGGCAAAGAATCAATAGCGCCGAGTGCTCCTTGGCTGGGTGTTGGATAAGCTAATGCTTCACTACAATTTCATGGTGTAAGCAGTATGGCGATTAATACAGCTCAGCAACAGAAGGGGCAGCCCTTTTTTAATTTCACACCACCAAACACATTTTAAATACTGTTAAATGGAATACAGCGTCATAATGAACTGTCACCGTGAGGGCTGAAAGGGGAAGACCCTCCCTGTTGTGTTGTGTTGCCAAATAAATAGCTTTGCTTAAGTGTTTTTATAAAGGTTGCATGCATGCACTCCAGTATTAGAGTTACAATACAATAGGCTGATTGTCAGAGAAAAATGGGTCTCCAAATCAGAAAATAGATGATCACAAACATATGCTCCGCTCCACAAGGATGATGATCATCATCTGATAATGTTCTGTTATCAACAGTCAAATTATTATGACCTCCTTTCGTAGCTCACTGAAGACTACTTAACTGAATGGGGACAAAAGTGAAAAAGCAATTAATTTGCAGAAATTATTCAAAACCTTGGCTTATTAAACAATTTCAGTTTTGGTCCCAAAAGCTCTAGTTATTAACAAGATAAATTGTATTACAATTCTTGGCAGCAGTCGGATCTTAGGGGGGTAATTTATATTTTTGTTATGAAAACGTTTGTGATATTAATTGCCCAGATATACCTCAGATTTCCCAGGCGCACATGCACAACTCTACAAATTTTTTTTAACGGTCTGAAAAGACTTACATGGCCCGACCAACTCATAAAACTTGACAGAACAGAGCAGAGATTTGTTATTTGACACTGTCGCACACTGTGTCAAAACACTGTGTCCATTCATCCATGACAACATTGTCAGGACTGCCAAGGGCAGCACGGGTAGCTGCCTGACAATGCGCCACACTCTACACTGTCATGTCACCATCAATCCACAGCTTTGTCTCAGAACTGTGTCAGGAAAGACACGGGACGTGAGGAAGACAGAGAGGCAGCCGCAGTGACAGAAAGAGACTAAGAGAGAGAAAATCACAGCAAAGAAGGGAGAGAATATTAAGAAGAAAAGAAAGAGAAGAGAAGGAAAATTGTGTGCTTAAACGTTTCAACAAAAGCACATTTTACTATTCTGATGACTGCCAGGAGGACAATAAAAAAAAAAAGGGTTAAATGCAAAGGCGGATTATTCTTTCGTTTTTTGCAAAAGCCTTTGAAAAGGTAATGAAAGGGAAGGAGAGGAATTTCACATCCACTCAACCTTATACACCACAGACACACAGAACAAAGTCCTCATTTCAAATAGACCTAAGCCTCAGACCACAGAGGGCCAAAACTACACATGATCACCACCCTGCGCACTTCCTGCAGAGGGAGGAAAATAATAAAGGTTGAGTCATTAAGTTAGGAAACAAAACACGGGGCGACCGCGCGTAATGAGATGCTTGCCTCTTTCGAGTTGTGAGTGATAGTTTCTTGAAATGATAATGGCGATGGTGACGGCCGAATGTTCCATAAGTGTCCGCAGTTACAGTAACTCTGAGGGCTGAAATAGCAACACGCTTCCTCTCGTGTGAGAAGGCCAAAATAAATATCCGGGTTTAGTGTATCTATAAAAAGGCTTAAAGCATGCCCTCTGAATTTAGTATTACAGGAGAAAAGGAAGATAGGCAGAAAGAAAAAAGTATAATATATTATTACATTTTTTATTTTTTTTGTGCAAAAACAAAGCTGCAGAAATTGCAAACTAAATATACAGTATTTGAGTTTCTCAGTCTAGACAGAATATGTGATTGGAGCTGAATGAAACTGAACTGAGCAGCCAATACATGGATTGTATTTCTGTATATGGACAAAAAGAGAGAGTATTCAAAAGGAGAAAAAAAAACGGTGGGTGAGTCTGATGGTTGCTGAGGTTCTACAATGGAAAAAAAGGCTAATTTCTGATGCAGTTCTCCACAGTCTGACGGCTTTGTGGTCTCTGAATTTACTGACACGGCTTATCACTGGATGAACAGCCTCCCAAGGCTCCAAAAATCACAGCTTAGGCTGGATGTATATATTTTGTCTTCCGCTCCTTGTGTGTGTATGCAAGTGTGACACTATCTTTTTTTGGAAAATACAAAGTGGTTATAAAAGACTGCACCACTGACGAGTACACCAAAGGAAATAGGCATCGAGATACAGCGGCATACGGGTGTCTGCGTGTCTCCGTGCACACACAACATTAGATAATGACTATAATCCCTCTTCACATCACCAAAATGCGACCACAATACCATTTACTTTCAAAACAACAGAAAGCTGCTCATTCTCATCTGTTCCATTTGTAAATTACTCTGTCATGATAGACCGTCACAACAGCACTTTAATAATCTTAACACATTTTAACATATCACCTCAGGCAGTAGGAATATTAAAAAAAAAATTGATTGCTGACTAATCTGTGGATTACGGAGATGATTTCTGACAGAGGTTGAGGATGAAGGTAAAATGTGATGGGAGATGAGCCATGGGGCTTACGATCCAAGCTCAAAGAGGATTAAGGTAAGGGTCTATTGGGGAAGCAGCATTACATAAATTGTTTTTTTGTGCACACAAACGCACACAAATGCAGCCGCACACACTAAACGTAAACACGCAGGTAGACACGCTCAGGAAAGATCTAATGCTCTATTGGATTTCACAAATTATAAATCTTTTCAACCCTAACATGCGGATTCCTTTCTTTTTAACAATATTCTGGAATGTAGAACCCCCACCTCAGCCATAATAAGGATAAAAACAATTTTTAGCATCTTTCAAAACTAAAGAAAATTGGCGTCTTGAATATGAGCTGAATTGTTTCAGACTTAACATCCGGGGGTGCAGCGACAAATGTATTGTCCAGTTAAGAGAAACACAAATTGACTTTATAAGATTATCCTCATAATTTGGCTACAGACAGGAAAAAGATTTCTGGCATGCCCGGCGGTGTGTCCGACAGAAGCGGAAGTCAGGCAGAAATCACAGCGGTAGCCCAAGAACTGATATGAAATGCTTTTCTGAGGCCCCGAGGAACAATGAGCCTCAGTGAGAAACTGAAACCGGGTTAAAGCTGAAGGAATTCTATACATCTGCCCACTAATACCCGGACAGGGGAGCAGCGATGTCTTCTTTGACGGGCATTTTGTTTCACACTGTCGCCCTCACTGTCTATTTGAGACAGGCAATTGGCAGCAGTGTTGCAACCTCCAGACAGATTCTGTGGGTCAACGTCATCGTCAGACACATTAACGGTCATGACTGCAGGGGCCGAAATGTACCGCGGGTGCATGCCTGTTTACAGTACACACTACGCCAGGGAGGCAGCGGTTAGCCTTTTGGCCACAGCACACCACTGATGTCTTCTGACAGAGTGCCTCGTCTTTCACAAACACCACCACACACACACACACACACAAGTCAAGCACTACACATGGGTAACAGCACAAAAGCACAAAGCCATACTGGTCACACACAAAAGTATTTTACAAAAAATGACAATGATGGTCAATTTGTGTGTGTGTGTGTGTGTGTGTAGGGTTGTGTAGATGTGTGCGTGTGTACACCACGGATGTTATGATGGTGTATATAATCTGCCTAAAAGTTTGAAAGTAGAACTTTTGAGGCCTGTTGCACATAACAGTAAAATGTATTTATTGTGATACGGATATAAACACATTAAATCCCTCCGTAAAAACTTGTCTCTACAACAAATGTAACTTTTGCAGTTAAAAAAAACAACTGATTTATTCATTGATCATAAACTATTATCCAAAGGAATAACATGCCCTACTTTAGGGTGTGGATTGAGTGGTAAAGAATGTGACAGGAACTTGACCTGGCTCCAGACACATATCCATTTAATGTCTGACTTGTGTGTATGTCTGTACATGTGTGTGTGTGTGTGTGTGTGTGTGTGTGTGTGTGTGTGTGTGTGTGTGTGTGTAAGGGATAGACACGCGGAAGGCCTGTCACCACACACTGATGTGTTTATTTCACTGCAGCTGGGGTAATCACTCACACAGAGACAGACACGGACAGCAACACACAAAAACTTGCACACCCACATTTACGCGCTCGCTCGCGCGCACGCACGCACGCACGCGCGCAAAAACAAATCCATAACACCACCTGCTATGCATGGCCCACAGTCCTGGCCTCTGGGTTAAATCTGACTCAGGATGGGTTTCAAGATTATTTTCTTTGAAAGAAATTTAAAATATAAAGTCAAGTAGAATGAAACTAAGGTCTTTTTCAGAGGAGTTTGATGAGAGGTCCAATTAACTTGACTGGTGTGGGGGACATCAGGCCAGAAAATGACTTAGTAAACGTTTCAAATTAAATTATATCAAACTAAGATAATTTTTCTTCAAAAAAGAACAGTGGCTGCACCTGCTGCAAATGTTATGAATTCACTGTCTATGTCCACAAACCCTTTACTCTTGAAATGCTGAATCCCCCCCCCGCTCAATCCAAAAGCTTTCCATACGCTTCTAACAGTATAAAGGGATTAAGATGTTTCTCCAAGATTTCAAAATAGCAAAAATAGGGACTCTTGGGGAAACAGGAAAGAGATGTGTGTGTGCATGTGTGTTTCCTAATGTCAGCGTGATAGGCCCCCGTCTCTCAAGGCTAATTATTGTGCAGTACGTTGCACCTTAGTGCTCTTGTCATGTTTTTCATGCATGTGTTTGTTTGTTTGCATGTGTGTGTGTAAGCAGTATCTGCCAACATGTGCCTGCATGTTGGAATGTGTATGCATACAGATGCTGAGTGAACATGAATGTGAATAATGTGTGTGCCTGGGTGTGTGTCTCCAAAGAGTAGAGGCTTTGGTGCGGCATGTTGACAGCCACGTGCTGCCAGCCGGGCATTACGACGTGGGGATCACATGTCAGAGCACCAACACTATCGCTTTGACAACTTTGCAACAAGTTCGCCAAGTGATCAACGTGGCAACCACAACCACTAATATTAGAACATTTTTAAAGCGGTCACAGGACAGTGGAGCTGTCAATCGGAAGATTGAGTGAGTGTGTGTGTGTGTGTGTGTGTGGGAGTGTTTGTGTGCAACAAAGAAAAAGAAAATGGAGAAAGTAAGTAGAGAATCGGAATGAGCGTGATAAGAACAAAGAGGAATAGAAAGTCAGGAGATTAAAAAAAAAAAGTAAAGTCATTGCTACGACCGGAGGTCATTGACAGGTTTTAAACCTTAATCCTTCTAATCAGTGTCCGCAGACAGGAGAGAAAGACCCATCCATTTTCCCCCCAGATCCAATTATGACAGGGGAGAGGAATGGAAAATACCAAACTAAGCTCCGACCGTCTGTGCATGTAGTTTGTAAGCATTGGTTTGTTCGTAAATGTGTTGCATTCAAACATATTTCCCAATAAAACCCAACAAACAAACTGAGAAGTTTGAAATAGCAACGAGCAGTCCAAAAATCTCCGTTTGTGTTCAGGACTGAAGTCACGACTCGACTAATTTATTTGCTTCCTTTGGAGAAAAAAAAATATTATTGATTTCTAGAAGTGAAAGAAATTGTAAAAAAAAAAAAAAACTCCTGTTATCTGTTATGGCCCAGCTATTCCCTACCATTCCATTCCATTCCCATTGCCACATACTCTTTATGCTCTCCACGCACAGATACGTGCGCACACACGCTCCTTTTATTTTATATGCTGGCCCATCAGGCCTCCCTCTCACCTCTCCGGGGAGCTGTGTACTTAAGTGCAATTGAAAACAACCAAACCTTAAGAAGGGAAACCTGATTTAGAGACACCTTATCCCGTGGCACAGCTGCTTTTTCAAAGTGGTGCGCTGCTCTTCCCCATTGACGGAGCGAATGAAATTTAGCCTCTTTATGCATTCAGGTGGGAACGCAGCCGCACGAAAACGACGGAGTAAATAACAATGTGAACCGTAAATGAATCATTTGTGGCTTTCCCAAAATGGAAAACATGCTGAGTGAATAAAATGTCAATTTGCTAACGGTGGCGCTTGACGGGTTGGGATTGAGCGCGTATGTAAAGTGTATGTTTCTGCACATACTTGAAATCCCCAACTGCTCAAATTACTCAAACCTGAATATCTGGTAAAAAAAATAAAAAATAAATAAAAAATGTCCTCTGGCAATGTCACTCCTCAAATGGCTCAGAAAGACTGGCGTGCTCAATATAGTAGGAAATTGCACATAATTGTCCCCTGAGGTCAGGTTAGCAAATTGTGATCACTTTCCGTTTCCTCTTTAACCTCTTGGATTCACTCGAGTATGTTTTCCAGCTATTTTTGCTCATAAAAATATCAGCAAAAATATTTCGGGCCCCTTGAAGGAAAGCAAGGGAATCCACTTTCATTACTTATCCTCATTTTTGGAAAGGGATATAGAGGGAGTGTGAGGTTTTCAAATTTAAAATACCGGGAAATATGGGCGAAAACCTCCGCTGTCACCGAGATCTCTTCGTGAAACCGGTGCCGCATCTCAAATTGGCTCTCTGGGGACATTTAAATCTAAAGTTGAAACTTTGGATCTTCGGATCCGAGTTACCTCGGTGCAGAGGAGCGTTCAAGCAACTGCCAGTCGAAACAGGATTTAGACACTTTTCGCCCGGTGACGATTCAACACTAACGTTGTCGGGCCACGTGAAACGGTTCCGCATCTATCGATCTAAGAAATCGCTTGACAAAATGTTACACTCGGCAATAGTTACATTTTATGCTAATTTGTCATCATGTAGCTCGAATCCGGCTTGGACGAAGATTCCATAATTTCATTTTGTCACTGTGAGTCATTCCTTGTCAGACTTTGCAATTAGAATGGGTGTTGAATGGGTATTTCAATCCATATTAGGTCCTACCAGCTTTTGGTTTCAGCATAAAGGGGCATTAGTTGACATAATTGTTGCTGAAAGGATGTGGGTACTCTCCTTTTCAGCACAGCATTAAATCACCGACTGCAGAGTGTGAAAGAGAGCATGCAGCCATCAACCCTGCTCCGTTCTGCTGTCTGATCCGGCTTGGACGAAGATTCCATAATTTCATTTTGTCACTGTGAGTCATTCCTTGTCAGACTTTGCAATTAGAATGGGTGTTGAATGGGTATTTCAATCCATATTAGGTCCTACCAGCTTTTGGTTTCAGCATAAAGGGGCATTAGTTGACATAATTGTTGCTGAAAGGATGTGGGTACTCTCCTTTTCAGCACAGCATTAAATCACCGACTGCAGAGTGCGAAAGAGAGCATGCAGCCATCAACCCTGCTCTGTTCTGCTGTCTGTCATTCACAGTTCCGGGGCAATTTCAAAATGTGTCAAATCTGTACTAACTGACTTTGCTGTCACACTTTCAAGTTTTTTCCCCCCCCCCACTTCGGGCTTTTTGTATTTTTAATATATATATATATATATATATATTTTTTTTTGTGTCACCCTCTCCCGTTCAGCTCGAGCACTCCAATCGCCTATATCTCACATCTTGCTTTGCCTTCACCTTAGGTTGAGGTTAACGGGACTGTTGCACATACCTCGGCAGCCGGTATGCCCTCCGGAGGGCGACACTGCAGCAGCACTTCCTGTTCCAGAGACACCTCTTTACCCAGGGGTTCCTGTTCGAAAGACTTCTTCAGGTCTGAGGAGAGAAAAAAAAAAAAAAAAGAGAGGGAGGGGAAATTGAATGACGTGCATAAGAACAGGTTATAACGTAAAGCCGAAAACGTATGACAAATTCAGAACTCTTTGTTTGTCTGAAGTTTTGGAAATGCGTTTGCAAGTAATTCTACCTGCGATATATCCAGACTGGTTCCAAGACTCTCCCAGATAATCATTCACCTTGAAGTAAATCTAATTATTTTTGGTTCTTGGTGGACGCTGTCATGCCACATCATTCTGACCGTCTCCCTGCTAGGAAACTCTGGCGAACAGATTCGGACTTTTTGAGCAAGAATATTTTTTAAGAATACTTCACTGTCAGGACATTTCCTGTGTTGAGTCATTCATTATGCCAAAGAACTTTTGAAATAAATCTTTGAAACTGTTGACTGCGTCTCTGCTCTCGGAGACCAGCCAGACTAAAAATCCAGACAGCTGTTATAATAGTGGCACCGAGAACACGAATGTTGCGGTGAACACTGAATCATTGATACAATTGGTCAACTGAGGTTGAGCCCTTGCATTTGAAGAGGTAAATTGCATGCGCTCACACTTGTAACATAATGATTGTTTTTTTTGTTTTTTTTCCCCCTTGTTTTAT
Organism: Colistium nudipinnis; assembly: GCA_016785305.1. Lineage (NCBI taxonomy): Eukaryota > Metazoa > Chordata > Actinopteri > Pleuronectiformes > Rhombosoleidae > Colistium > Colistium nudipinnis. The sequence goes on along the minus strand of JAFBJU010000490.1, from coordinate 458,121 downwards.
TAACTCTGAACCTCTGAAGCGTGACACAGCACGACTGTACACGACCCGTGATACCTGTGATTCATCAGATATGGATCCCTTTTTAAACACGGTGCCACGTCATCGCAACCTGGCTCAGTACCTCATTTCCAAGGCAACAGTGACACAGTAACTGAGGAATTGGTAGCTGAAGTCACACACGTAACCACGTCTCCGCCTCGCCCGTTACTTTCGGAGATGTGTACGACCAGGATAAACGGCTGGCCGTTCATTGTGGGAGTCAACTAATACTCACACCGGGTGGCGCGCACCAGCTGATCGAGCTATTAAGCGCTCGAGCTGCTTCACCGGCACGCACGCAGCTCTGTTTCACGCTCGCCCCTCAATCACCATGCACGATATTTGACCTTGCTCGCGTTTCCACACAGACTTGCCAGAGTTTGGAGGATATCAAGCAGGCCAAAGACAATAAGTGATTCACACTAATGGTCCGCAGGCTGTGATAAATGACGGCATTACGGAGCTGCATGGAATGCACCGCCATGAGAAAGCTTAGCTGTTTTTCCTTTTTAAGGGGGGGGAGGGGGGGCTCACAGTAGCCGAAAATCAGTCAGACGACTAAAATTGAGAAGAACAACACAAGACGGGCGGACGAAACGGAAGAGGGAAGGAGATGCAATGACTTACAATACACAGAAAAAATGCTTGTGGGTGGATGAATGGATGGAGAGAGGGACGGTTTCAACCGGTCATTATGCTCGACAACATTATTTCTCTGCCCCTTTGTGTGTCTCTCTGTCACTCTTCCCGACATGGTTCTCCACAAAAGGCCCAAGTCTGTTCTGTTCATTGAGAGTTTCAAAAGTGACAATGATTTCTCAGCTGTTTATGTCGCGCTTTCCTCGGTGTCTTGTTAGTTTCTTTCATCGGAGACATTTATAAAATTTCTGCCCATTTCTTGTTTATTGACGCAAATATTATCTTCAATTCTGTCATTTCAGCTTAACCATGCCCTTCTCTAGCTTGATTGATTTCACTTGTTGGCTTTAGTTAAAAAGATAGTTCCCTTACTTCACCTCCGGATTCTGCTGCTTTTCAGTGTTTTGTGCGCACGTATCACTATAGCTGCCAAGCTTATGTTAAAATAATCAGCCTGCAACAGAAATAAAGTCCATGTAACCGACTGTAACCCGAGAAGGATTGCAGCATTGTGCGCATTGCGCTTTTATTAACATTACTGGTACAGTGGTGTGATGGATTTTAAAATGAGAACATATGGGCAGGAGGAAGAAAAACAATATCCTCCGGGTGTTGCCATTACTACTAATTCTAAAGAGGTCAAACTCCCTTTGGAATCAATTTAAACTCTGCGTCAGAATTTTAGAGTAATATTTTACAAGATTAAAACAAGAACTGCAAGTTAAACAACAACTGTCCACCCACGCGGACTGATAAAAAAAGACAAACACCCACATACATCCATCACATGGTGATCTAACTAGATATTGATCTCAGTATGAATATGTATGTCTAAATGTGCACAAATTAAAAAAAAAATATGCCTTGTAATTAAATGATAAAGCTTCAAAAACATTCCAATTTGAAGTCATGTCACCAAAAGAGGACAACGAATAATATGTGATATCAGGGTTTGCTGATATCAATGCATTGATGGCGGTATTTTTTATGCACGTTTGATTTCAATAATACACCAATGAATGAATAGAGAACTTTTTTTCTGTTTGGCGAGTTTGAGAACAACCTTGTTAGTTGGCGAAGGGTGGCTTCTGCTATGGAAGATAAATCCTCTGTCCCAAGTTTTCCAAACCATACGGAGCACTTTCATAGGAGGGCACATTGTGTGTGTGTGTGTGTGTGTGTGTGTGTGTGTGTGTGTGTGTGTGTGTGTGTGTTTTATCCTTGTGTCCTTTGGCTCTCCTCGTTCCCAGGTGTACTCTTAAATCACCTTATCCGTCAGCTGTGGTCCGCTATTCGTGGACACACACAGACATAGACATTCCCCAGACAGAGCAATTTTTAATGCTGAACTGGTCAACTTGAAGTCACCTTACAATGGCTTAAAGAGAGAATGCCAAATGAAAGAGAAGGAGGAACATTTGAAAGAATGAAGGGGGGGGCGGGGGTATTTCATGTTTCTATCCATTTCAAAAGGCTAAGAGTTAATGTAAAATGGATTTCACAATGTCCCGGATTTTAGGAAGATGCTACTGCTTAGATTTTGGAAAAGAAGGTTAATACCAAAACTACCTGCTGGTCTTTGCCTACGTCTTGTCTGCCACGCCCTTATTATCGGAAAAAATCCAGTAGGAGCTCCTGTCAGGGACTCCGCTTTATCTCTTTCGAAGACAGCGATCCATCAAACTTACCAGCCGTCAATCCTTCCTTCGATTAGATCTTTTATCAGGAGATCAGTCCTCTCGTAAGAGAAAGGGGAAGAGATAATGTGCGTTTAGTTTACAAAAGTATTATTTTAAGTACGGATCCAGCCTTTGAGAGAATGTGTATTATCTAAACATATCTGGTGACATGCAGAGTCAAATAAAAGTAATTTCTGTGGTTTCCAACAAGTTGCTTCATTCCTAAAAAAGGAGCTCTAAGGAAATTGTGGCAACTTGTGTTCTACACACCATTACACATGCGTCCTTAATTGTTTGTTCCTAAAGGGCAAAATCGTGTATTGAACAAAAATAAAAATGCAAATGCTGCAAAATAGAGACCCCAAGATTCAGTGAGATCGTCCGAGAGGGAGGTTTCTATCCGAATGCTTGTTAACCGCTATCCCCCTGACTAGGACTGGCATGTGGGCAGAGTCTCGCCAGCTTGTGGCATTGCTGAACCTGACTTTCAGAGACATATATTGCAAAGTAAACATATGTAATGTAATTAAAAAAAAAACACAGCAGGATGATGAGCTACAGACCCATGAGAGAGAAGAGACAGGTTGCCACAATTACTTCCATATGTATAAACAGGATGATGATCGGGCTTTCTGCTATCTAGTGATAATCCAAAGACAAAACTTCTTCGAATCCTGAAGTTGACCCAAATGACCTCCCATCTAAATGATGATGTTTAATTTCATGCTGTGTAAGCCCAGTAATTAACACTTTGCACGGTTAAGAGAGTTATGCGAGGACACAAAGTATGGCTGAGGTTGAACAATAACTTCATAATGCAGTCGATCCCTGTGGGGGGGAGGGGGGGGGGGGGGGCGACAGCCTGAACAGAGCATGATGGTTCATTATGAGAGTAATCACCCAAAGCTTTAGCCCTAAATCCACCACATGGCTATATCCACACATCGCACAGAGACACACGTACATGGGCTGATACCGGGCGTCAAACGACAAGAGAGGGAGACAGCGTCACAGCCACGAAAATAAACTCACGAAACGCAAGCAAACATAAAGACACGACACGCGCGCACAGGGGCAGAGACAGAAACAGCGCGACCACAACACAAACGGGCTAAATGATGCACGGCGGGACTGAAAAACGGAATCGTCGACGTGACCGCAAATGTGCAAAAGAGAAGAAAATAAATAAATAAAACTACCACAGCGAAAAAGACGATGAGAGTGAGGGAGTGATCGAGGGAGGAGAGACACTTCTCTAATGCCAGCCAAAATGAGGAACAATTTCCTGGTCTTAATTAGTGAGGGAGATGGCGAATGAGGAATTGGCGGGGAGAGTTGATTTCCATAAAGATTGAGAATGAAATTAAAGGAGATTAAGGCAAACTGCTCAGGGGGATGAACAGACGACAACGACAACGCGCGCACACACCCGGTGCTAGTTTGGAGGCTATGGGAGAACAATTTCTGCCATTTTGGAACCAAGTGTGTAGCTGCGCGTGCGGCAGGGTGTGAAGAAGTAGCGAATGTGACAATGTGTTCACGACACCGGGGAACCACTCATTCACGCCGCCCGGATGTGGAGTGGGTTTTATGCGCCTGCGTGTGTGCCTGTGTGGGGGTAAAGTGTAGGTCCGAGGGGAATACGCGCGCAGGAGAGGAGGAACAGCTGTGTCACATCAATTCACTGACCCCACTTCACTCCCAAACGGCAGATAACTCTATCCAGCTTCATAAATATCACAAAAGCAACGATAAATTCACTAAACTTTTTGAAACGGCACTGTACAGAGTGCAACCTTGTAAAGAGGTCTTTGTGTGAACTTCCTTATATATACAGTAAAGCTGTGTAAGCATCTCTACTCCATACTTCTCCCTCTCCCTCTGACCTCCTTCCTTCTATGTCTTAAACTTCTTCCACTGCTCAGCTAAAACTGTTATTATGTTTGTGGTTAGGTTTTTTCTTCTTTTCCCCCCCCTCTTTCTTTTTGCCTCAGGCACCTCCACATAAGCACATTTCAGTGCAATTATCCAAAATGTGCCTCTGCCTGCATGCTACCCATACCAAATCATAACAGTTTCCCCCGGTGGAGGATTTCTCAAGCAATAAAGAGCAAGGTGAGATGCTTGGGAAAAAAAATAAAGAAGCGAGGGCAGTACTCTCCTTTAGTCTACTAAAGGGATAAATTGGACATTGTGTTGGTTAGCGGATGACAATGCCATGGAAACAATAAGACCTCTGTCTTGGAAAACAAAGTGAATGATGTAGGTAAGAATAACTAATCTTTATTAAACAAACTGGGAAATATAAATGGATTCACACATCTATATGAAATGATTCAAAACTGTTGCTATTGTACCAATCCACTTATAATGATGAGTTAAATCTGTTTTCTTCTTTGCTCTCTTTAGAAGAGCCGAGAAGACAAAAGGGATGTTGTGTCTTTGCAGAAGCGGTGCATTGTAGGATACTCCTTTAGTTTCGGGGGGGGAATTCATACAGCTGTGTTCAAATGCCAGTGTAACTAAAGAAAAAAACATCAAAAATGGAAGAACTGAAAGTAGAAGGTGACCTCAAGTGTCACAGTAATTTCCAGTGCGGTTACAGAGGGAGTGATTTTCTCCAAGTGACTTTAGGGAGTCTCTCTCCACACGGACCAGTTCTTTCACTGCGACTCTCTCCACCCTGTCATTTCAACACTTTGCAACCTGTGATCAGCTCTCGACATCAGATGAGCTCTTTCCATCCACACTCAAGTAAACAACTTGATTTACGAACGCGGCTTTTGGCAGTTTGGACCTCAGCGCCGCTGGATCGCGGTCTGCAAAGATGACTCATTAAAGAACATACATGTCCCAACGGCAATGTTTTCATTAGAAACATATTTTAACTTTTTCCAGCCTTTGCTATCACAGCTCACGATGCATTTTTTACTTCATAACATTACAAGTAGAGCTTTAGAGTAATCTAACTTGGAAACACATTCTAGTTTAATCTGCCTTTGCACTTATGCTTTAAGCACTTAATTCTTAAAAAGACAATTTCTGCCCTAGCTCACTTTATGTCTCTGTAAAAACAAAGTTCATAATGAAACAGTCAAAAAAATATAAGCCAACATACATTATATAAACCCATACATAGTTTTTTCTCATACATGGACTTAGGTTTTACATCCCAAAAAACAGTTCTGAGGCTTTCCCACTGTAACACATTTGTTCTAAACGCAAGCTGTCTTTGAAATCTGGGAAAAGCTCACTGGCTTTCAGCAGGGGTGATACATCAAAAGCACATAGAGGCGTGTGCATGTGGGCGTGCACGCGCACACACACACACACACACACCCTTATGGGTTCTCACTATAAAAATGTTTATTCAGTATTTGTGACCATCCGACCGTCTTTCTTTCTTTCTAAGCCAGAAACCAGGACACTCTTGATTATGTCGTCGAGGGAAAAAAAACATTGCAGGTTTCCACTCAAGTGTTTAAGTGTAACTGAATAGGGATAGGCAGAGTCAATGTGTTCATATCTGTATTTATTCGCCTAGCAAGTAAAAAAAAAAAAAAAAAAAAGCCATTTCCGACTGACCGATAGACTAGCTTGGCGGTTTATTTTGGGTGGATCTGGATTTAATATACGTTACATGCAGAATCAGGCCTAAATGAGAGTGGAAGAGTTTGCTTTTAATCAACGGTTGAAATCAAACACAAAAAAACAAGGTTAAAGCTGTTTTCTCCTCTGTGTAATGCATCCAGGACGGAAGGAAACTTAAGTACATGCAGCCGAGACATTTGCATCGTAAACAAAACGGTAACAACTTCAGAAACACACATTTTCCAATTGACACACAAGTAGCTGCTTGGATTGCTGCGCCCCAGAGTGGCTGCACTCCTGATTGCTATGTACACACATGTCTCAGTGGAAGGTGGCAGAACAAATTGCCATCATCTGAACTGTGTGTGTGTGCGCGCGCGTGTAGATGTGTGCGTAGGTGTAATTGTTGTTATGCCTTTGAGAGGACCATTTTGGTCACTGAGGAGAAGGAGGAGATTTTGGCCTGTCCAACGGGTTTTTCGGAGAGTTAAGAAAGCTAAGGAGCAAAGGCAATGAAACTGTGCATGTGTGTACGTATGTGTGGGACCCTGAAATATTGCTAATCCACAGAGGCGGAAAGACTTGACCTGATTGCTACAGGGCCATAGAGCTTTACCGACACTGCATGCACATCTGTGTGTACGTTCATGTACATCTGTGTTGTGCACCGCCCCCTTGTACGTGCCTGCAATTCCGTGCACCCTTGAGTGTGTGAATGTGCGTTTGACTCATCTGCTTTATAAATCAGAATAAAACCGCCTGCACAATCCATAACTCAAGTTAAGGGCCGCTCTCCAAAAAAGCAAAAAATCTCTCCAAGATTGAATATCTCTGATTGTGTTTGACACTTTTACAGCCACAACGCTAATTGTAATTATCCGGCTACAAACCAGATCTTTAGTGACTGACTTGAACTGTTAATTCTGCAGTTATTAAAACCGCCTGGATAGGCTGGAGAGTGAGAAAGGCCGGGGCAAAAAAGCAAAAAAATAAAAAGGAGCATGAGTGACGGAACGAAACAATGAGAACATGGTGAGCAAATGGAGAAAGAATAAAAAAAAATGCGGATGGTGACACTGTGAGTATAAATAAGAAAATGAGTGGGTAGAGGAGATGGGTACGCGGCAGAGAAACGCTGAATTGCCTTTGCGCGGTGCGGTGGAAAAGACACTTTGCTCAGCAAGCTCCAGCTGCCAGGAAGCATTCTAATCACAACAGGAGATCCAAATAGGAGCCGAAAGCAGGGTAGGTCAGGAGGTTGGGTCGATTTTAAGTAAAAGGTTATCGCAAGAGGGGGCTGAGTGTAATCAGATCTGGTTAAGGGAAAAATCACTGGTATACCAGAAAGAGGGAATGTGAAGGACAGAGGGACAGACAAAGTCAAAAGGAAAATGCACACTGCACGACAATAATGACAGAGCTCTGAAGAGAAAGAGAGTTAAGTGAAAGAAGGGGCCGGGTTTCCTTCTCTTTCCCGAAACCTTTTGGACACTTCAAGCCTTCTCAAAGGCATCCTCCATCCCCGTCCTTCTCTATTTACGTGTGGGAAACGCTCTGAACTGTGTATGCACAATACACGAAGAATGCCTCTTCAATGAGAGGTGAAACATCTTCAACAATCTTAAACGGAAAAGGGTTTACCTTGCATATGATATCATATAGTGAACGTGCCTGCTACGGTAAAAAATAAATAAATATAAGCATGCCAGGCGGTGCAGTAATACACGCAATAAATAAATAATATATAATAAATAAAATAACTAAGCAACCACGCACTACCAACACCTGCAACATATACTGTATACAGCCAAATTAAACAAGCCGAGGTCAACATGATGGATTTCCTTCAGCAGAACGAATAAGACCAACCTGGGAGCACACGTTTTTTTTCCAGGGTGTGCGTCTGTTAGAGTGATACCGGCTGTTGAAATATTGCATGGAGGATAACGTGCCGTTTGTTGCGTGTCCGCCGAATGGACTCCATCAAAGTCCCCAGTTGTCTTTTTACAGGTTCACCCAAACAGAGCCACACTGTCATAAACCCGGAGAAACCGGAAAGGTGGAGTGGAGTTTGTTATTGGGACAGTATTTCTTCTCCCGCTTGACCCCGCTATAACCTGAGCACTCAGACAAGTCCCGGTTGTCTCATGCAGCTGAATTGACCGCAGCAATGATGTTTGGAAAACCACTATTGTGGGTTCAACCCTCAAGCCACTAAAAGTAGCTCTGAAGGATCAATCAATTCAGCTCATGGAGGTTTATGTTTAAAGAACAACCATAGCTTTTTCTTAGGTGATTTCTACCAAGCATCTTAACTCTCTTTGATAAGCAGACGCTGAAGTGCGGTCGAGGGGACATCATTCACACCGGCATGCAACATTTTCTTCCTTCTCGACTACTGCTGGGATGTAGAAAATCCCGAAAAGGATTTCCCCGTGTGATCACTGCGAGAGTGATATTGAGTCCGGTTGGGTTCAGTCGGGCCTGTGTTCTTTTTGTGACCTTACAGTCAGACTCCCAGTTGTCTAATTACAGACCGTGACAGGAAGCTACTGAGGGAGGACTACAGTCGCAGAGTCATTCAGTAAAACAAGTTTTAAGGTTCAACCCGACTATAAGTTTTATCCCGTACGCCTCAAGCTTTACAAAAGCTTTTTTAAAAGAAAGCCAAATAGATAATATCGCATTCTTATTCTACATTAAGAAAAGCCTACTTTCTTAGGCGTATGGCCACAAAAAATAAATATGTCATTGTGCCATCCTGCCATAAAGGGATTTATATCAGCCTCGTCGCTTCACCGTTTCAGAGAACTAACTAACTCAAACTAAATATGTTCTACTGCAGTCTGTTCAAATCACTGCATTCATCCAGATAAATATAAGGTGGCTTTTATTGCAAAGCTGGGACAGAAAATACAGTGTATTCCTTCAGTTTTTCACCAACAGTCTGAGAAGCTGCATAACGAAGAAATACGGCAGTTGCTTCTCGGCTGCAACACACTATAAATTCTAAAGAAGAGCTGGGTGCAACATTAAACCACACTTGCCATGAGCATGAGTAACTTTGCATATTGCCAAAATAACTAGGACTGAAATATCTCTCCGACTGTGCATGTGTGTCTTCACAAGTGTTAAAACACCCAAGCACCCCTCTATTCACATTTGCATGTAAACATCATATTCTGAGCACCACACGCTATATGAAAGCTTGCCGTAGTGTACTCACATGCAATGCGGACGTGGGCCTTGCGACTCTTGGTGGTTCCAGCAGAGCTCCAGGCCACGCACTGACACCAGTAATCTTCCGGACCAAACAGCTCCTCGACTTGTTGCCGCGTTATTTCTATGCTGGCTTCTCTCACCACCAGCCCTGCAAAAGTAAAAGGGAAAGCAAGGTTGTTAAGATCAAATTCAACCTAAATAAAAAAGCTCTCGCAAACGTTAAGTGAGACATACGTTCCAATTTTTTTTAGTGGGCCACTGAAAAAGTAAAAGCTTCAGTCTAGTTAAGCTTCTGCAAAAGTGATAAGGGTCTTAGGTTGGCTTAAGAGGCCGAAGTCAAAGCAATGCACAGGAAATATCTTCGCCTCTTAGTAAATAGAGGGAGGAGACGGTCGTGGAATATCTGCTGCAGTTCACAAATCCAGGTCACTTTGCTGGGAAGATTTACTGTGGATTTAATGTAAACTGTGGGAGATTGCACCTTTTTTTTGCATTTCTGTCACTTATCTCACTATGCTTAAAAAATAGGTGTGAGATTTAAATAGGCGCGTCCTAGCGATAGGCCTGCAAGGGAGGAGAAATACGACGAGAGGAGCAAACTCTGGCAGGTGTGCAAGAAGGAAAGAAGAGCCACTGAGAACACAGCGAGGGAGAACAGAAATGAATAATGAAGGAAAAGAAGGGAGCAAATAGGGACTGTTGAAAAAGGTTAAGGCCGCAGATTAGAAGGAAAGTGGAGAGGGAAATTAGGGAAACGGTACACTGGTAGAAGTAATGGAGATCAACATGACAGAGAACACAGTGAGAAGATGGAAGGGTTAGAGGTGGCAGGGAAGTAAATGTGAGACAGACAGGAAAACGAAAAAGATATAAAATGTATTTTAGGTAAAAGTAGTAGGAACTTGGGCGTCGATAAATGAATATTCTCTGCAGTTTGTTTCAGGTTCAGCAGCATAACCGAGAGCCGAGCAACTTTTCTTTTTTTTTTCCTGTAGCTCCGAGAATCTGACTTAGACCTATTACTTAAGACAATTCTCGGTAAAGTTTGAGAGAGAGGCAGTAATAGGAAGAAAGCCGGCATGGAGGTAAAGGAGACAGAGAGGGGAGCAAAAAGTGAAAGCCACTCAGCAGGATTGTGACAGACCGAGGCCATTAATGGCTGGCATGAGAACTACAGAGACCATCGAGGGCAGAGGGGGAAAAAAAGCTTCTATGGAAACTAGGCAGGAGATGGGGAGACATGGCTCCTGAATAATAAAAACATAAAGAATAAGACGGTACATTTTAAATGGACGCAATGGTATGGCGATTTAAACAGCAATGATGGCACACAGTGCAAAACCGAAAGGAAGGACAAAAAAGTGAAAGGCCTGTGTGGGAAATACTGCTGGCACAACAGGAGACAATGGACGGAGAGGAGGAGAGGACTCTATGGGCGAGTATTAAAAAAAACAGTGTGAACTAGAAAACTACCAATAAAGGAAGATGATATACATTGAAAGCTTAAATGACAGGATCACGGCCAGACAGGTCGAGGCTAAAAGAAAATGGCAGCTACAGAGGCAATTATAACCAGGACGCGAACCGGGACTAAAGACGAGAGAACTGGGAGGCAGGCGGTCGCAATGAGCAAAAAACACAGCAAAAAAGGGGGGGGATAGAGAGGAGGTGGAGACCAGTGGGAATGCTGCTGCTGAAATATGGAGGAAGTAAAGCAACTGGAGTGGGTAGTTCAAATGAGGCAGGCAGCTACTTATGGCATATTGGACCATGGGAAATGGTAAAGTCAGAGGTGGCCCTACTAAAAAATAAGATAAATAAATAAATAGAAATGCACAAGCTTTACTGCATCACTGCCTATGTGGCTTATGAATCCAAATATGAAAAACTATTAGCAGTAAAAAGAAATTGTGTGCGTTTAAGAAGAAAATATGTTTCCCCTCACGCTCAAACAGACCAGTACATGATAAATCTGAAGATATGAATCTATAAATCTAATGCACGATTCACCATTTATTAACCACCATGTGAGTTCAACAGTTTCGTACACGTCAATGTTGACATTTTGCAATTTGTGATGAAAAAAAAAATGTACTGAATAAACTAAATAGATTTTACAAATGTGGAAAAACTGAGGTAGGCCGGCCTGGTTATGGGTGCACGGTAGACTGTTTTGCTCAGGGTATTGACAGGAAACACTGAAGAGGCCTGTTGGTCTGTGTTATTCTGTTTCACCCTGCACAAATTCACCGCTGCAGATGTGTGATAATGTGCGAATCACCATGTTCTATTGTTTATAAAGCTATGTAAAAATAAACCTCTTGCTATAACAAAACACAAAAATTTGCATTCTCAAAATGTCATTCTAATGATGTTGGTTAACAAGCACTGGCTATTAGTGAGGGAAAAAAAAAACTCTAAATGAACATCCCTAATTAACATACAATTTTTTAGTTGCTTTTAAACTGTTAAACTGTTGGTGATGTTTTTTTTCCTCAAGGTGAATGAACTCCATATTGTATTGTACACAACTTTAGAGAAACCTGGAGGACTGTGACAAACTTTCTTTTTTTTTCAGGTCCTTGTTGCAGGTTCACTGCGGTAAGTGTGGAAAATGACAGCTGGAGACATAAAAGCATTTCATATCAAGAAAAATATTGTCGAAAATATGAAAATATGTCAAAGTTTTGACACCACAATCGTGAAAAAGATCACAAAGTTAGATCTAACTACATGAAAACATTCCCTTGCATTTCCCACAGTGCCATGTCAATACAAAGGAGAGAATAGATATAGAGAAGAAAAAAGGGAGATGTCCCTATGTGGAGAGTTGCTGCTGAACTCAATAAGGTGCCCGTGTTCTCCACGGTTTGTCAATGCAAAGCACACAAAGCAAATATTGCTGGGTAAAAAGTGGCTGAATCACATAAATCTTGAGAAATCCCCCACGGCTTGATTTCTTATTTTGTTTGGATAGAGTGCTCAGAGAAATCACATCATTCGGTTATGGGTAGACAAGCATGGACTCTGGATCTCTATAACTCAACAGTACTATACGTCAACAAAACCGCGACTGTCAGGAGGTGAGGGGGAGAGAAGTAGGTGATAGTTGGAAGACGAGCAACAAAAGAAGTGGATACTGTCAAAAACAATTCCATCAATGACAAAACTGCGCACGCGTTCTTTTATTACGAGTGTTGGATCTTGGAAAGAGAAGTTTACTTGGCAGCTGGGGAGTGAATGTAGAAATGGTGAAGGACTCACTCGCCTTGTTCAAAATTCTGAAAAATGGGAACATGAGTACATCAAGATGTACATGACTACCAAACTCAGCACTTGATAAATCATTATTACTGATCCAAATTGGTTATGTAGTTTTCATGTGCTATTCATATTAATAGGGTACCATAGTTACGACAATGACAATATCTGAGCACAACAGTACACGCTGCTCACAAATGACGTTGGTCCGTCTCTTTTCCAAGCTCCTCTCCTCCTCTTTCTCTCCCCCTTTCCCCACATCCACCCCCCTCCTCGCCCCCACTCCTTTCCACCCAAATATATATGTATGTGGTAAACAACAGTTTACAAATGAATGCTTCCACCTGTAGTGCAATTGACTTAAAACAAATATACAACAACAGTTCGACACATACCTGACTCCGCGTATCAAGGCTGCATAACTTCTCCCTCGAGTGTAGCATTAGCATTAGCATAGCCGTCCGTTTACATCCCTTTCCTGAGCTCAGCCACTCCGCTAACGTGCCAGCGTGATGGAACACGTTCACAAAAGCGGGCTGAGCGCACTACTAGTCGCACAAGAACAAAATGGAGGCATGACAAAGTTTAAAAACGTCTTTTTCGGAGCAGCGGGAGATTTGTTTGTAGCAGCAAAGCATGGCCGGGGAGTTTCTGCTGTACCTCTATACAGCTTCCGGGGCGGCGCCCCGTAACATGGATAGTTAATAGCAACCACAGCCACTGAGTGGCAGCTCCAGCGCCGCATACGCCCACTGTAAAATGGGGCCACACTCAAAGTGCCTTTGGATGATGTATGTATGTAATTTGCACTATGCAAATAAAATTGAATTAAATGTAATCGACAAACAATTGTATTGTTTATGACTGTGCGTATATAATGTCAATTTGGATGTTGTTCATGCAGTACATAGCTCCCAAGATAAAACATCTGACAAAATGTGCATAAGAGGATGAAAATTGTTCTCGCATGGACCAACGTTTTTGATTCCTTAACAAGCAGAGCTGCAAATGCCCCATTCTATATAGTATCCGTTATCAATATGGGCCAAATAGGGACTGCTGGGATTCAAATACATTTAAAAAAAGCAAATATGAAGGGCAGTAAGCAACCGACTCCAGCTTATGAAATGCCTTAAGATTTTCCCCCCAAAAATGTTATATAAGCAGTTATTTTTTCAGATCAGACCTGACTCGATCATATCGTATCAGCCAATATGCAAAGTTCTTTTTTTGGTCATATTTATGTATTGTAGTTTTCTGCCGCTTCATAGGACATTGTGACAAGACATTTCAGTCTTATCAATTTGAGTGACAGGATATATAAATGGTACTATAAGTATCATTTTTCGCCTGGCCGACCAATGTCACTAAACATTGTTGTAGTCTGTCAGTGAGTTAGTCACAGGTATTTGCGTTCACGGGGCTGGGCCCCCCTTTTTACGGGCCTGCCAAAAAGCTGGAATTTAAATTCAATGGAGAGCCGGAGAGTCAGGGACAGACATGAAAACAAAGACCGGGGGGTTTTGAAGCTAAATGGTTTGGAAAAAGAAAGAGATAAGAGATCAAGGGAAAGAGCACTCTTTGTGGCGTTTAAATGTGATCAGTGACAGGTCAAACAGACAGGCCTTTCGGGAAAAGAAACCGGGGATACAGAAAAAGGCAACATCGAGCATTATTATTTCATCAGTGCAACAGAGGGAGAGACTGACAAAGGAGAAAAACATGAGGTCAGAATAAATACATCCAGGGGTTGGAGGCAATAACACAACTATATATATATTTTTTACAATATTGAAGAGCAAAGCAACCAACTTCAGAGCAACTGAATTAACTTTACATGATTGCTTTCTCTCGTCCATGTAAATGACTTTGACGCATGAGGAGACGCACACAACTTTTTGCCCTGCTGACCGAATGCCAACCAGCTCCAGGGGTGTTGCTCGCTTACTGACCCTGCGCCTACTGCGGAGGAACTGCAAGTTAAAAAAAAAACAACAATTTCCCGATAGAGATTTACTCAGCCTCACAACAAAACTTCTATGCAGCTTTAACCCCAAACTTTCTTTGTGGTGATTGTCGGCAACCTCACAATAATCGCAACCTCTGAACTCTGTGAATGTGATGAATGCCAAATAAAAAATAGGATGTTAAAGGTGATGGATAAATGTAGCATATATATAAATAAGTGCATTTGAATGGTGTAGAGACACGGGAGTCTGTTCTGTCCTAGAGATATCACTCCCCATCAGCATCATCAAAACACCACATGAGGGAATATCTGTCACTACCATTCACTATTAAGACGAGATAGTGTGAAAGCTATTATGTAAATTATATTCATGTTTGCACGCTCCCTCACTTCTTCACGTCACAGACCTAGACTTGCAATTGGGTGCCAGTGCTTAGGACACAGCACGTGGCATTACCATGATAAATGACAGCTGCATTCATATTATACGGCCCTGGTGTAAAAGATGGAGAGAGGGAACATGACAAAGAAAGATGTCATCAGAACGGGCAGCATTGGGTGTAAGGGAGAGATCAAGGGCAGACTGAGTTCTTCAAAAACAATCCAGGACATCAACAAAACGGTCACCGGCCTGTGACCAATTGAATGTTCTCAACGTAGACAGTGTGTGACTTTGTGCACATGCATGTGTGTGTGTGTGTGTGTGTATACACTCTCCTAATGGCTACCACAGTCACACGGACTGATCTTCTGAGACCCTCGTGTTGCATGTTTGGGGAAACCTCTGTAATGTGTGTCTTTGCGCGGGCACGGAATGTCGACGAGCACGCCCATCTGCGAGCGCGCACATCTGCAAGCGTGCGACATCTGTGCGCTCATCCCTAAAAGAGGCAGTGAACCAGGACATTACAGGACACGAGGCAAAGTCTACGGGGAACTGCAGCCTGACTGGGAACACAGACGCAGACATGCCAAACAAACACTGAAATAGACTGTCAATTCAGAAATGCAGGCAATTCCACAGAAAAGAAAGCATTTTTCCATACGCGTCCATCAAGACAAGAGTATGCGGTTGTTTTGCATATCAGGAGTCACACAGAAGGTAGCTGACCTGTGATAAATCTTGATGGTAAGGTCAAAATCAGTATACAAATTGATATGATATGTGAAAGATTAGAATTAGACCAAAACATGTGGAGGAGCTCAAGAATAGAAGTAGTTGAGAATGGGAGAGAGGCCTGGGAAAAAAAGAAGCCATAGGAGAAAAGAAACATTAGAAGTAGAGAAAGAGGGGGAGATGTGGGACAAGATGAGCAGAAATCAATACCAGTGAGATGGCAGCAAAGGAGGGAAAGAGGTCACAAATCACCCAAGCCAATACTTCGTTGGCCAACAATATATGTAGTGTGTGTGTGTGTGTGTGTGTGTGGGTGTGTGTGTGTGCTTGTGTGTGTGTAGATGTGGAGTCACAGGTCAGTGCTAGCAGACTAACAACCATTCACACATTGGCTAATGGAGACAAAGTAAGTAGGCTGGTGCACAATATGTGATTAAACCACTTCAAGGCTAATGGAGATATACTGAGGCCGTACGCATGTTGCTTAAGCCGACACTGGAAAAAATGCCCTTCACAATAAGAGATGCAATGTGGACATTTTACGCTGGCTCTCACCTTAAGTCACAACGTGTCCGGTGGAAATATGGCCAGAGGCGTCACAACGGGGCAGGCAAACTAGGCAATTGCCTAGGGTCCCGAGCTAAAAGGGGGCCCCCAAAGACGGCCGTTTACGTTGGTCCACAGCAATGACAACGTGAAAGCCCCTTAAATTACTTGCCATGAGGGGGCACTGCAATGACATGTTCAGGAACCCCCTTATAGGGGGCCCCATGGTGCTCCCACACTGTCAAAAGTTTTTTTTTTTGTTTGCCTGGGGCCCCCAGAGTGTCTTGGAACGTCCCTGAATATGGTGAACATGTTTCAGCAAATTCAACAGCAATTGGTGTTCTTGTATTAAAAGGCCTGTCCAGAATGTGCGCTTATTTATTTGTTTATTTATTTCTCCATTTTGGCTGCGGTGCATCCAGGGGCTGGCTGACAAGGAGCACCAGCAGCGGTAGGTCAAGTTAGAGATGTTTGTCAAGGATACTGTGACATGCAGTGGAGCTGCTTGGGGAATCAAACCTGTTCCCCTCAGCTGGAATCTGACCTCAGTGCTGAACCCCCCCCCCCCCACACACACACACACATTCATACACACACACACACACACACTCCCCTTGCTCGTGACCTTCACCCTGTTGGCCCAGGCTCTGCGCGAGTACTAATTCATCTATTGAGCTGTCAATAAGCTCACATGTCGGTCCAATATTTATGAACTAAATATTATACATATTTATACAGTATATATGGTGATCTGCAATTAGTGTCATTACTTCATTGTTTTTGCCGATTATTTATTCTGCTTTTTTCCTGAAAGAGAAGACGTTTTGGAGCCTCGCCATTTTGCATGTCAGAGCTTAATATGATTGGACTTGAGGCAGTGACTATTCGTTCTCCACAGAAATTATTTGGCTCAACATTACAGGCACAACAAAGCCTTTCTTTTATGTCAGACATTGCAAGCTGTCATAACAGGACAAACACAGGTGGAAAACTAATGACTGCTGGGCTCTGTTAAGAATGCGCCGATCCCACTTTTTCTGCTCTGAATGCAATACCTGGGTTCAGCTGTCACCAAGTACCGATCTAATACTGGTGCTTAATTAATAGGCAGTCATCCTGCCCGGCTGGGGCATACAGGGATCCCTTCTTTTGTAGTAGATTTCATAATGCTTTGTGATGGCATTTTGATGTAGTAACGATGCACGGTGAAGACAAAGGCCTGCAGTATGTGATGCATGCATAGAAAGTACTTATGATCAGTTAATTCAGTGTCTCACAATGTACAAAAAGACACTGGATCTCTCCTGGTCATTGTCACTGTTCATTCCGTTTCACCCCTTCTTTAAAATTCATCACGGATGCCATCCAATAACTCCCCCTCTCCATTTCCTGTTTCTGTCATCCTGCTTAACAAAAACAACTGCACAAATATGTTTTTCCACACACAAAGCCGCTTGAAACAAACTTGTGAGCGTGTTTCATTGATTCTTGAAATGTTTCCACCTACACTTTAACTTTTGTTTTTTCTTTTTATCTTGAACCCCAGGATCAAAGGAACAATGTGTTTCAGCACTTAAGCTTACTTTCCTTTTTCCTGCCAAAACGGATGAGAAACACAGGGAGGAAGAGAGCTGCAGTGAGCAAGAAAGGGAAGGAAAACAGCCCAGCAGGATTCATATCTTCTCTCTCCTCAGTGTGACCCCTGATACGGGTTGGCCTATCCCGCCATCTCAAAGCTACCTTCCATCCACATCCCTCCATCATCCCCTACCTCTCTGCCCGGCTCTATCTGCCTCTGCTCTCTCTGATTTCGGTTGCTGGAAATTACAGTAAAGCACAAAACAGCATGGGGCATAGAGAAGGATAGCACGGAAAGAAAAAAGAAAGAAAGAAATGGACAGACAGGGGGGGGAGTGAGTGAGAAGACAGAGATAATAAAAACAGCATGGGGGCCATAGCTTCTAGCTGTTTCTGTGAAACAGCAGGAAAGAAAGAGGAGAAAACAGCTTACGAGTTCTTGCACAGATAAACAGATAAACAGTGCATGCACGAATGCACGCACGCGCGCGCGCACACAGACACACACACACACTGTATTCCCCCCATTAGAGGCCCTAAAGTTGCTTTATCTTTGATTTACTAAAAACATGACACCAAATAAGTTGTCATAACTTCTTTATAATCACATCGTCTTTTGCTAAAGGATTATGGAAAAGGTGTATGATAACTGTCAGAAAAAATGGTTTCCTGCCAATGTGAGACGCAGCTACGACCTTACATGGATTTCTCGCGGTGTTTATTTATAATTTTTCGAAAAGACGAAGGAAAAAAAGCCACATAGCCAACCGGTGCAGTGTCAGCAACTATATAAAAAGATATCTTCCTGCAAAATGTTTGCTTTTTTTTGTTTCAAATTCCAGATGCCTCCCATCCTCAGCTTTTGATATTGCATAATGCGCCCACTTTATTGATTTATTCTTTTTTATTTGGAATGTGTATATCTGTCTGGATTACAATGTGCTTGAAGGATTAAGTGTCCTGGAACAGTGCAATGGCAAGACAATCGTTTTTTATCAAAGTGACATTGTGATGGCTTTTGCGAAATTGAGCATAAAGCGGAAGGCATATTTTGAGCAGTTTAAAAATGTAAAACCAAGTTCATGTTTTGACTGGGGCTGAGGCATTTTTTTCAACAAGCAGGGAACACTCGGAGAGATGACTCTGAAATAATGTTCGAAAATGAAGTTCTGCAGAACATTACGCAGCATTTGGTAATGGACGATCTGGGGAAATAAATATCGAAAAATAAATTGGACTGGATGCTCAAAACACACAATTATTTATCTGGCCGACTGCGTGAATCTAATCCTTGAAAGACCTCATGGTGTCCATCACAAGCAATGTTAGAGCCTCAATCCTCGTATCATAATTGAACAGATTTTCCTCTTAATAACACACTGCCTGCAATCCAGCAGCTAGCAAATGAACAGCTGATGGGAGAGTAATAAATGACTAGCAGCTGCACATTATGTCAGTAATGAACACAGGAGGGAGGATGGGAGAAAAAGAGGGGGGCGCTGAGGTGAAAAAGAGATAGAAATTGTAGTTATACATCTGACAGCCTCACCTCGGAGACTTTAGATTCAGGCCAGGAGGAATGACTACATAACATTCATAAATAAAACGAGCTATTTTGTCATATAGATATGTCTCCCAAAAGCTGTAAAAGAAAAATGTGTCGTAACAGTAGGAGAGCGACAAGACTGACAGACCGACAAACGCGTGCCGACGATTACATAACTTCAAGGAGGTATACAATATTTCCCTTTGGTTGCTTTACTGTCTGTCAGCTTATCCAGCTTCGGTGTAAATATTCAGCGGTATTTATGTACATAAACACACCTTCATTTTAATGAAATGCAAAGCCGCCTTTGCCAATGCAAAATGAAGGTTCTACGACACAAAGGAGGCGTGTTGGGAGAAGCGATGACTCGACGGTGAAAAAAAAAAACTAAAAAAGAGAGAAAAGATCAGGCGAAGATAACTGCCTATAAAAATCACGGGAAGAAAAGAGCTAACTGCTGAAGACGAAATAAAGAGGGAGTCACGATAAAATACTAAGGAAGACGTAGGCTAGAACGGGCAGAAACCAGGGGGGGGGGGGGGGGGGGGCGGCC
>JAFBJU010000490.1:407406-438340 GCA_016785305.1 Colistium nudipinnis | reverse complement strand
GGGGGGTGGGGGCGGTGGAGCAAAGGGGGGGGGGGGCAGATTAAATATGTCCTATGGATTTTGCACACCTGCCTTAATGGAACACACTAAACCATTTTTACCACCAACATACTGATTTGTGCTCCCGCACCCCGCTGTGTATCTCATTCCGCGGGCCCCAATACATCAGGAGTTTTCAAACTGTTTTCAGCCTGTGTTTAATCGCTCACTTCGGGGACCCGGGCTCATTAACAAGCAGGTGGAGACCCATAAGCCGAGCTCACGTCAGCCTCAAGTCGGAGAAACCCCGGCCGTGTACATCTTTGTCTTCCTGCCAAAGCGACAGCATGATTCATCATTGCCTAGCCGGGCAGAATAAAACCGTGCGCTGTCAAGTGACAAGTGTGGAAGTTTGGCTGCGGTCCAGCCCGTCACTGTGGATCCCATTAAACTGTCCAGCGTATACTGCAGCGCCCGCGCCGGCAGTGGGACAGCTGTGTACACACATCTGACATGTGACACAACCCCTTCTGCGCAAATAACAAAACATCCCAGTAATGGGTTTAACGTGTTTGCCCGGGGTGCACCTGTAAATCAGTCGGCGAGGACCAAAAAAAAAATGATATCGCAGAGAGAGAAATACCATCAGAGGACGACTTGTATGGAATTTAAATGACACCCCTAGACTTCAGATATGGCGACATGTGTCTTCATCTGCTCAACGGGTACGCATTCAGTCACAAACCTCTGTAATGAAATATACATGTGGACTCCATGTTGGTACATTTTCACCTGCTCCATCTATTTTTTGTCATTTCTTTTTTGTTGCACCAAAAAAACGATGTGGTAAGTTATTTTTAGTGGAATCGTGTTTAAAAAAAAAACAAAAAATCAAAATAATAAATCCTGTGTGTGCGCTCAATATTTTTTTTTGTTTTGTTTACACTGGCACTGTTTGTTTTTCTTTTACCACCGGCGCTTTGTGCCAGGAAGGTCTCGAAGTAAACAAATAAGCACTGCCTGTACTGCATAAAACGTCTCCATCCGCCCACTCTCACTTCCAATAAGGCTCCGAGTTAAATCTGTGTGTGTACTTGTGCGAACATGAGTGCGCGTCTGCCACGAGGCCCGACTCACCCGAGTTTTCGTCCACCCTCTCCTCCACGGTGTGGTCCTTCTGATGGACCCACTCGCTGTTGCACTTGAAGTAGATCTGCGTGGCGGGCGTGGCTTTGCAGAAGAGATTGACGGGCTTGTTCTTGACGATGTAGCCCTCGTCAGGCTCGAACAGGAAGTGAGGTAAGGGCTCCGGCGGGTCGGAGGGGAAGGTCTCCGGGAGCTCGCTCAGGCTCAAGAAGTCATCATCGTCTCTCACTGTGGGAGGAAGAGAAGAGAAAAGATTATAAAGATTGCGACGGTCGCGGCTGCTCAGTAGGGTTTTGTTTTCCCCCCCCCCCCCCCCCCCCCCCCCCCCCCCCCCCCAGCCAAGTCGTTTTTTGTTTTATCGACTCACTCGGACGACCAAGGGGGTACAAAGCGAGTTCAGGGAGAATACGCCGCATTCTTTCAATCGCTTATTCTTGTTCTGTGATTCACACCAGTGAGCAGCGTTGTCTAACTCTTTTTTTTTTTCCCCCCCCTAACAGAGTGCGCACTCGACATTGCTGTCCTCATCTGATCGCTAATACTCGTCGTGTCACAAGCCAGTGACCTGGACGGAGAGCAATTTTCCTCCACTGAGCCGTAAAATGCACCTTTAATCAGCAGCTGATTGTTGTGTCCATGTGTGGACAGAGACCAATTGATAGCAAGAGCAAAAGGGGAGGGGAGAAACGGGGGGTGGGGGGGTGGGGGAGGGAGGGGTGGTTCGATCAACGATCGAACCATCGGAAGAAATTTGGGGTGAGCCGTCCATTATGCCTCATGTCTGCCGTCATAGAACACTAAAGAACAGACACTGTATTGGCTATCATCTTTCTTTCTCTTTCTGTTCATAGCCACATTTTGCACCACCATTTCTCTTCTCTTGATTTATTAACATTACGCTTGTGTGTGTGTTTTGTTTTTATGAACTTTTTACTGGCACTGTAATACGCGTAAAAGTCGCACACCCAGGCCATACGAACTTCAGATTTAGAACTGTGAACCTGTTCCAGGACCAGCAATTTGACATTGATGTATTTAAATATCGTCCCAAAACGAGGTCTTGCATACAAATCATCTTAAAAGCTTGAGATTATTTACCTTAACAAAGATTCCCAATTCACTCAAACAATGCAGCTTTAATTTGCGAAAAAAAAGTTTTTTTCTAGTAATAAAAGTGATTAAAATCCACTGAGAGTATTCTGTTAATGGCCCTCCCTGTTGTCTAATCTGATCTTTATCTGTAATTAGGCAACATGCAAATTAAGCTGTGGAGGACAGAAGACAAGGATATGGGAGAGAGAGTAGAGACAGACAGACAGACAGACAGACACGCCAGCGGAAATAACTGAGCGGACAACCCAGAGGGCACCGGCCACTTCATCCTCCTCCGTCCTGCTCTCTCTCCGGCACCGTCTTTTCACCCCATCCAAACCGCGCACACACACATGGCCTTAATCAAAGGGGACACCGAGACTGTTTTGTCACCAGGTTGCCAAGGTCACCAAAACACAGAGGATTACAAGAGCCGACGGGAGCGAGAGGAGCAGGGTCTTTCTTTCCCTCTCTCTCAGGGAGGCCCTTTTGCATACATTAAAAGTTCACACACACACGCACGCGCACGCGCACACACACACACACACACACCCACCCACCCACACACACACACACACACACTATGTGTGGCATCACCCAGAGACATGTGAGTCATGGGAAAATGTCTACATAGAGACATGCAGCTTCAAGGTCACTCTAGTACACACTATACAAAAATAAATGTACATATATTGGGCATCCAGTATCATCCGTGGACACACACACACGCACACACACACACAGACACACACAATCTTCCATTCCTCCACCCTCTCTGTGTGTGTTGTTGTCCTTCCGGTGCGCTGTGGCCTACGGGCTAAAAGCAGCTTAGGTAAAACAACACTGCGCAAATAGGGGAAAAATGAGTAGGCAGCCTCTCCCACTTTGATGTCACAAAGCTGCCATTTTCTCTCCTACTTCTGTAATTAGTTCTCGCTGAGAGTATGGAAATTGGGAGACAATTTTCTCTGCATAATTTCATTATCTCTGGGACATTTTCTCCCACTCCGGGGTTATTTATCCAGCGTCATGTTCACCCATTTCTCTGTCAGTCTCGTTTTTTTCTTTTTTTCCTTTCCTCACTCGCCGCCGCCGCCTCCTTCCTCGCACTCTTCTTGGTACTATTACGGTTTCCCCACCACTTTGCCTCACGCACACGCCTCCACCCCGCCTTTCACCTCGCCCCAACATCCATTCTCACCCTCATTTGTCATTCAGAGCTGGGGGGTTCATTGCTCCGAAGCGACAGCTATAAATTATTGATTGGCATGGGAAACATGATAGCCGGTGAAAAGGCTGGGTGGAGTGGAGCGAAGGGGGAAGCTGCGGAGGGACATTTTTTTCCCATGAATAAAAGCTTTGTCGGAAAAATGTCTACGGGTTCCTGGCTTCTCTGGTCGTCCCCTCTCGCCACTTCACAATTCTCTTTTTTTCTTGATCCCCCTCTTCCTCCTAAACCTCTTCTCTTCCCCTTTCTGATCCTCTTTACCCGCACTTCTCTCCTGCCAGAGTGAATTACAGATCCTAACAGCCCAGCTCATAACTGTCTTGCCTGAATGCTGTCATCAATAGTGGATGGCCGCAGCGGAACAATGTCCAGGTTCAATTTACGGCACGCAGTAAATATGCGCCGGGGGCCAGACCCACATTTATTCCCATCCGCTCCGCCCGTAGGCCTGCCCACCTCACAAAACCTACAAACACAGCCAATAAATATTGATAAATGTGTGAAGAAATATGTCGTCGGAAGGGGGCAAACGTATTCAGGTGTCACCGACCATGTGAACGAATCTATCACGTGGATGGAGAGAGTGATGGATCAGTGACAGCGGGGAGGAAGAAGAGAGGTAGATTGAGGTGGGTAGCGTAAATGGTATGGGATTTCATCATTAACAGGAGTGGACAGGGCCACTTAGTGTATCCCTCCTGATGCGAGTTGCGTGGCTTAATTGTCCAACTGTCTCTCCACTGAATGTGTACCCAGAGTTGTAGGTCTGTGCGTTTTCAACGAAGTGACTATTGCAACGCCATCATAGTTGACAGATGTAAGGAGTCCCGAGGCCACCTAAAGCAAACTGAGCCATATACGGCCAAAATGCCGTATGTGTGGGAGTGTGTGTTCTTGTCAGTGTGTGCGTGTGCGTGTGTGTGTGTGTGTGTGCGCGTCTTTGATGTGCATCAGCGCAGTAGCCGTGGAGATCATGAAGTCATACTGTCTTATCTGGTCGCCAGAATCAGCGGCAGCTGTAAAAACATGGGCAAACTCAAGGCCTCTCACTCACAAAATGCACACACAAACACACACCCAGACACACACTAAGCAAACAAAGCTGGAGCGATCCTTATCTATCTTAGACACTTAAAAAACCCAAGTCCCACATAAACGGACCCAGACAAACACTAAATGCCCACGCCCACACAAACACAAAGGTGGAAAAACATTTGTTTATGCTGGAAGAGAAACCGCACGTTTAAAAAAAACCAAAAAAAAAAACACAAATCTCACTTCCTATCAATTGTCTCTTTCACTCGCACACATTGTTTCTCTAAGACAGGAAAATACAAATACCCATTGTTGGTGCACATGTACCCGAGAGCTCCCGCCCACAGAAGTCTTCCCTACAATCATCTCAGAACACGCACACACGCGCACACACACAGCTTTACTCTTTATACTCCTATTTATTCAACTGAAAAGATAAAGTTGAATCTTGAAAAGGGCTCGGGAGGTAATTCAGGGAGTTTAGGGAGATGAAAAGTAGCAATGGAAACTGACAGAGAGTGAGGTACGATGGGACATCCGAGAGCTAGTGTATCATTGCTCTGGAATTAGATATATGAGGCCGTCTGTTTCCCAAACACACACGGACACAGAGACACACACACACACACACACACTGTGCTAGCAGAGCGGCATAGTTGCATACACATCAACATATACAGTGGTGGAAAGGGAATCATCTCATCGCCTATGGCCCTGAAGAGCGGCACTTCAGTGATTCTCCCTCTTTGTGAAAACGATGAACCGCCTGCTCTCTCAGACTCTTTTAAAATTTGCTGACATGACTGTTTTTTTGTTTAGAAAATAACAAATAGATTGTATTATGCTCTCTTTTTTTTTCCCGGAATTCACTGCTCAATCTTCGAAAGTGTCCGCACCACTCTGTGTGGTAGCACATTTAATATCCATCAGCGTCTTAAGCCTACACTAGGCTATTCATAATATCAGAAAGTACTTAAAAAGATAGGGTATCACAAAATAAGAGCAGACACTGACAGCTGGTCCACAGACTTTCATTGTGTATGGATATGACATTTAAGGCCCAAACGAGAGTCTGCAACTATAGATTTACAGCCTTGCCTGTGGAGGGGTGACTCTGTCAGGCCACAGCTGGCCTCGGTTAATAAAGAACTAAACAAGAGCCGCTATTTTTAGATAAAAAAAAAGAAAAAGAAAAAGAAAAAGAATAAGTCCAGGGTAAGTTGTGTGATACGTGCGTACATTATTTTCAAATAATAATCCCGGAAGCTGTATATCCTCTGGTTGTGTGGTCAGAGTGCATTCAAAGTGCACACTAATGTGTGTGTGTGTGTCTTTGTGTGGAATGTGAACGCATTTAGTTTTTTGTTGCATTTCTTGTGTCTGGGATTTTATGCAGATATTTTAGTGAGCCTGATTATCTACACATTTGCATATTATTATTGCATTTTGTATGTCCGGGTGAGTGCGAATATACAGCTGCCTAGAGGCCAACACATTTTTTGTGTTATTTAGTACGTTTTGTTTTAGCTTTTAGCACTGCCGCGGCAGGGCTGTGGGGAGGGGAAGTCGGCCTACCACTTCAGTCCAGACTCAAACATTTCAACTAGCAGATGGATTACCATGAAATTCAGTACAGACATTCCTGTCCCCCAGGGAATGAAGCCCGCTGACTCCGATGATCTATTAACTTGTCTTAAAGGGCTTTTTTTTTTTCTTTCAGCAGACTTAGATACGGGCCGGGAAAAAAAATCGCAAATGATTTCGCTCAAACGCTACTTTAACTTAATTAAAGATCTGAATCTCATTAAGCCTTTTTTTTTCCCCCCCCTTCGGTATGAGGTCACAATGCTCCAGACAGAAGGGGGAGGGAGTACGAGGAAGAGTAACTGTCATAAAGAAACGTAAAACAAAGTGTTCACTTCACTGTGCTCCCCCAACTAAACTTAATGAGCATCATTTGAAATGGTTATCGGCTGAGAAGTCGCGCGGAGAGACTCGCGGTTCAACATACATCACACGCCTACTGCACGTAAACGGTATAAAGTCACGTTTTCAAACCAAGGACGCAGGCAGCACAGGAGCAGCTGGCGCGTGGGCGTCTGCAGGTAGGCAGTGTGAGAGCTCTCAGAAGCAACGTGTTATTTTCTTTTTTATTTTCTTTTTTTTAATGACTGTCTCCGCCAAGCAAACACACACCAGCGCACACACGCAAACAAATCTTCACCTGACCGTATGCATATTTGTAGCGGCCCTGAGTGACAACCGGTGCAGCTGTTGTTGTGAGTTGCGGCATTATTGCGCAGCTTGTGTCAACTCGTCCATGTTTCTTGCTGCATGCACCTTTCTGCATTCCGACTTGTAAATATAAATATGAAAAGGAGTCTGGTTCTAATATCAGGAACACGCAGAGAGAACGAGAGAGATAGAGGGGGGAGGCAGAGAGAACGAGAGAGATAGGGGGGGGGGGGGGGGGGGGTTATACAGTAAACGCCTGTACATGAAGACTGGGAGGTTGAATATTCCTCGTTTGTCCTGAGATGGCTTTTAAAAAAACAACTTCTCCTGTTTGTGCGTGTTACAGTCAGCGTGGGTGTGTGGCTACACCTCGATGGACAGCGCAGGATGGGCCACAGCAGGGGTTCCCATGCCCGGCCTGCTCTTTCAAGGTTGAGCACCAGGCAATGAGCCATTGGTTACAGTTTTTTTTTCCCAAATGCGTCGTACACGGCTCATGTCCTGGACTGAGCCCTAAATACGGCCACACCGATCATTGGTTTAAGTCCCCCGTTACTCCGCGGGTGTGGGAAGCAGTCATGAAAGTGATGCCATTCAGGGCATGCGAGATCAAAAGAAAAAACAGACCATAATATCGACAGACAATATTTTTCAGTTCATTCGATAAAACGGTTTAATCCCTGCGAAACAATAATACACTGAAAGTAACTGTTAAATATGTATGGATACAAAGAGATAACCGGCCACCACGTGAGGGATTTTTTTTTTTAATTATAGACGTTTCGCTATCACAAAGTCTCATTTTGCATTACACGCCCCAACCCACACACGCACGCATTCACACTCGGGACGGCTCATTCATATGCATAGTCTTATGTAAGCTTGTGGGGGTACACACTCCTGCGAGTTGCAGTGTAATGTTATCTTCCAGATGGATTCTGTCTCCCTTATCCCAGGTCTCGGGGGGTTGGGGGGGGATTTCATTCATGTTCCGCTATCACAGCTCTGCATCACCATTAACACGAGCAGGGGCGGACCATTAGAATATCAAAACAACGGCCAGGGAAGGACTTCTATTTTCAAGGAGATAGGATTTTTTTTTTGTTTTTGTTTGATTGTCTGGGTGGCTGACAGCTGACGATATGAGTGCCCGGTTATGTACCCGCACGTTCAAATGTGTGTGTCTGCATATTATTCCACCTGTCAGTGTGGGTCTGTCTGTCTGTCTGTGTGTGTGTGTGTGTGTGTGTGTGTTTTTTTTATGATTACTTTTTCCTCCATCTTTCCAAATACGTCTGTCCACTCTTTTTTTTTTTTTATCTTGATCTGTGACGTCTTTTTAAATCAGGTTACATTTTCTGGGCGCCACTCTCTTTTCTTTTTTTTTTTTTTTTTCTTTTTTTCCTTTCTCGTTTCCTTGGAGCCTACTTTCACCCACATTTTCTCTTGAACTAATGGCCGATTTGAGTCATCCTCTTTTCTCTTTTGTCACTTCCACAGGGCACATTTCACATCAACCCCAGCCCACCCAGCCAGAAAATGTTGTAAAAGGCAATGCCTCCTATTGTTTCCCTCCTCATTTTCCGATTTTTGGGGGGTTCTCCGTTCTGCTGGTACATCTGTGTTTTCATGTTACTGCATAGATGTACTGTATATTAACACCTGCACACAACAGCTACCGGGCTTATTTTATTCAAAGAATTTGCCATATTATGGCCTTTTCAATCAGAGCTGAAGATAAAATTGGATCAGACGATGCACAGCTCATGCCCCTCTCCATCTGGAGGCTCACCGTCTCCGTCGGCTTCTCAGTCCTCCTTTCTCTCTCTCTCTCTCTCTCTCCCTCACCACGTGACCTTGGTTTTCTCTTACGCGACTAACAAATCCTCCCCTGCTGTCTTCCCTCCATCCTCTCTCCCTGGCATCCTACCACACCTCCCACTCTTATCTTCTATCCCCATTTCTCCCCTTTTCCATCATCACTCTTTCCTAACACTCTGGCTTCCTGCTGTTACGATCTGGCATCCTTCCTCTCCACCACCACCACCACCACCACCCAGTGCTCCTCTATCCCCCCGCCCGTACCCCTTCATCTCAAACTCTTCTCTTTTTTCAATACTTCACTTGCTCTCCATCCCTAGGTCACTATAAATAGAGCCTCAAGGGGCTTTCATAATGGACTTCTGCCTCTGACCTTATTACAGACACATTAGTGTCTTCCCTCTCTGCTTGTTTCCTCTTCCATACAAATTGTTTGTGCGACGTCATCCCATAATGCTTCCAACCTCCCCAACTCGAACTCAATGGGGACATCTATTTAATACATTCCAATTGATCTCCTACTTTTCACAAAATTCTCAGTATGGATAGATATATATATATATTTTTTATCCCAATCTCTGAAAAAGACCAAACAACACATTGGAAAACTGTAACTGCAGTGTCTTCTCCAGGGATTTTTCCTGGGGGACACATTAAAGACTGTAATTTCTTGACCTAACAGGAAAACAAATAGTTTGTGTCGCATTCTTCCCCTCAACAAAAGAATTGCTTTGGTTGCAAGCTAATGAGCTGACTCACAGCTACTGTCGCCTACTGGTTTTGAAGATAAATGCCAGCAGCGCTATATAGGCCATGCTTAAATCTCAAGTGCCATCACGAGGAATTTTGCGGTGCCACGCCAGCCAGATTTGAAAGGAAAAGAATCCAATAAGTCCAATATGTCAAGTTATTCCTTTGACACTATCTAATAAAAATAGTAATTAACTTTTATCTTGGGTCTGCTCCCCTCACAAGCAGCAATTCCTGAAATGAGTTTGTGGGAACTGGATCAGTGGGTGCCGAGCGCAGAGGGTTTCTGACACATCTGGGCCAACCAGACCTAAACCATAAATATTACTAGG
Source organism: Colistium nudipinnis (assembly GCA_016785305.1). Lineage (NCBI taxonomy): Eukaryota > Metazoa > Chordata > Actinopteri > Pleuronectiformes > Rhombosoleidae > Colistium > Colistium nudipinnis. Next base: position 428,722 of record JAFBJU010000490.1, on the reverse strand, counting down.
ACACATTAAATGTAGAAGTAAGTTGGTGTTTTCAGTTATTACGTTAAAATGATCGATTGCGGCGTAAGGACACTTCTCTCGTGACCTCGCATAAATAAAATGCAGCTCTATGCAGCAAAAGAAGAAAACGGGTCAGGACATGTCAGGTAGTCAAGTGAATATGGTGTGGATGTCATACGACGTAAAAACAATCTTCGTACACACAATCGCGTTAACATTTAGCCAGGTGATCAGTGTTTGGAGAACATTTCTGAACGACAAGCACAATTTAGCTCCATGCTGAGAATTCTGATCTTAGCTTTGTGCATTATTGCATTTCACCAAGTCCCCCTTTATATATTATTAAAACGTTTCACATTAGATGCTGCACGCGCCAGATAATCAATAGAGCACACAGCAAGCCGCCGGTACTGTACACACACAAGCTTCATGCATGATTCAACACACGAGCCTTGTTGACAACACGCTTGCTATTCATGGCAAGTGCCTCTACACGAACATTAAACATTCATTTCTAGAGTAAAGTTTCGAGCGCAAGGGCGGTTTCAACATTAACCTCCACATACCACCGTCTCGCACCTATAAACAGTACGCGCAGGCGGAGACGCGTCGTTCCTCGCTCAGCGATGTCCTAGTTGTTCGGTCACACTTGAACGAAACGCCACCACCGCCGGATAGGCTCCCCGGTTCCGAAAAAACACGGCCTCGCGCTGGTGCGGGATAAACATGCAGCCATAGGCGAAGCCTTGTCGCGGCTTTTCTCGACCAGCGGTTGATTGCTAACCATTTTGACATGTGGCCCAGACGCGAAGCATTGATGCTGGCGAGCGCGCACACAATTGTGAAACTTGAAAAGGCATGGGTGTGCAGTTCAAAGCTGAGAAACTTCACAAGCTCGAGTGCCAACAGGCAGTGAGACCACAAAATGTTTTTAAAAGGGGCAAGAGTCTTTCTACCTTCAAAAGAGATCCCCCACTTTAATCGGAATTATTTCTTTTTTACTTTGGCAAGCAGATGGGGCAGCAGCAATAGTGGTGAGAGGAACTATCCTGAAGGAGAGTTTAAGTCCCACAGCTCCATAAATTCACGCTTCTTCACAATTTCCTCTTGAACCTTGACAGATCAAGAGATTTTACCATGGCAAAAGGTTCCTTTCAGTTATTACACAAGAACTGAAGCATGTGAGCTGTGAGTGAAATATTAATTACGAAGAAGAAGGTCCCTCAAAGCAATATTAGAAAAACAAAGGAAAGAACCATTTCTTTTTTTGCACGTGTTTCATCCCTTAATTTCACACTGCAATTGGGTTTATAGCACACATTTGGTATAAGGGATATAAACATCTAAGATGACCTATACAATACAAGCCATCCTACCAAGACACAAAATGCCCCTAACTGTTATTAATATAGAATAAAACTATCCCCATTACATTTGGAAAGTCCCAAAATCACATGGAGAAAAAGTAGAGTTAATATTACATCAATGCACATTATGAAAACTAATGTAATGGAAACATGGCAGGAAGTGGCGAGTTCAGTCTTCAGTGATTTCATTTAAAGTTTCATTTCCATTTCAGACTATTATGAAATGAAATTTAATACCGTTGAACAAAGAGTCACTGGGAGGTTAATGATGTATTTACAAATCTCCCATTAGCTGGTCAGTAAATAGATCACAGCCTCAAAATTCAGTTTCGATGGAAAAGGATTTGAATGTATGCATCATTAAATTTTAATGGACCAGTTCGGGGACCAAATTATTGAGTCCAGTCGCAGCGTTGAGGGACATTCTGCATTACTGACACATGGCTATACATAAACAAGGGTTAAGAGTTCAAATCTGGATTTTTTATTTTTTTATTTTATTTTTTTATATCTTCTCAAGGGATTATAACTCCCATATACACTGATGAGACGCGACACTCAAACCCTTAACTGGTTTCAACTAATACGGAAATTTGTGTATTTGAGGATTATCGGTAATGCCAGGGAATGTCCACAGTTGAGCAAAGGTTAGAAGTTCAAATACCGACGCGAACAAGCGACTGAGACGCTCTGTTTATATGTGACCCGGTCTGGAGAAAAGATGGATGGATGGATATGCTGATAGGCTGGAAGCTGAAGTTGCCCCGGGGCTACCGGTCCTGCATGACTGGCTCTCTTCAGGGAGGCCCCACACAAAGAGGCGCAGTGAACGGGGGGGAAATAACAAGAGGTTAGTTAGTTAACTGGGGTCACGAGGTCAAAGGTGAGGAGGCTTTTAAGTGTGTGTGCGTGTGTGTGTACAATTGTGTGCACGCTGTGTCTGAAGTTGAGTCTGTGTGCGCGTGCGTGTGTGTCAGTCAGTGAGTGAGTGAGTGAGTGAGTGAGAGAGTGAGCCGTAGAGAAGAGCTGCACGATGAAAGAGCGAGTGTGCAGGTGGACGCGCAGGAGGTCAGAAGTTGAAATGCTGCGCGGTGCTCGCAGGGAGGATTCACTGCATGACCGAATGTGTTTGCAGGAGGCCGCGCTGTCGGAGAGCTGATGAATGGACTTCAAGTGTTTCAACCGAGGTAATGGACTACAGCTGAATGAGACGGCGCCATTGTTTTCTAAGAGCCGGTATGTGGAAACGCCAGACCTGTGGACGCTCTGAACAGTCTCAGTGAATCAATGAAAAGCGCCAGGTCTTTTATTGGGGACATTTGCGGGCCCTAATCCACAAGTGAGAAAATAATGTAATCACGATAAACAATCAAAGAGTGGAGAATCTTTGTCCAAAACAATTCCCAAAGGCAAACTGGTTTTGGTAGGGTCCATTGTGGGGTATCAGATTTGTATTTGTTGCAGCACCAGCAGGCCCTCAGCCCTCAGCACAGGAAACGGGCGGTGGCGTGTTCTTTAAGGTACCAGCGAGACAATGAAATACTATCCAGGACAGTGGAGTCAAGTTTAAAGGTTGAATGGAAGAGGAAAACGCACAACACATTGTCATTCTCAGACACAGAGTTTTCCCACCTCTGGAAAGCACTGATCAAGGGGACAACAATATTTCCTCAGGGCAATCGCCGGGGAGACCTGCTCCGCCGGTGTCCCAAAGCAATCCGCCAAGAACGGCGGACGCAGCGTGAGGCCAAAATGCAGAGAAGAACACAAAAGAAGACAAGGAGGAATACCATAAGGGGCTGGAGTGCGACTGACAAAGGACGCAGCTCGGTCAGGCTGATTCCCACGTCCCCCGGCTGTAACCATGTCTAGACAATGATGTTGCTAAGTTCACTGTCCTTCAACATTTGTTTTTTTACATGGAGTACAGTAACAGCAGGTGGTAAAAACATGAACCAACACACCTTGCCTCTCCTTTCAAATGGAATTTAAGTATTACAGGCATTGTGCAATAACATTCTAAAATGAACGGATGCAAATAAAATGGATTCACTCAGAAGATGATTACCCTGCATGCTGGCGTAGCCAAGAGCATGGGTATTGCTTTCAACTCCCTGTTTATGTATAGTTATGAAAGTGAGGCACGACCAATTAGACTACGGTGGGCCACTGGAGCCTGCGTGATGGAAAAACATTAACAGCATCACGAGAAAGTCCTAACATGGTCAAAATATGGTGTCTTGTGTCCTTCAATTAGGCATTTTCCCAGCAATCACTGCAGGACTCTGCGGCCTACAGAGTTTGGAAAATGTATTTATGACCATATGGTGGGAAAATGCGTCATCGCGATGTCATGAGCGTTTCATGCCAATTTCACCATTGCACCAATTTTAGACCACACAAATATACACCAAACATGGATGCAAGGAAAATCAAGGGGCCTCCCTTCGCCCGACTCGCCAAGCACAACGCACGCCACCTGCGCAAATCAAAGCTTCCCCTCACGCAAGCTGCGTCAATGCAAGCACAAGCTATTAGAAAGGAAAATTATAAAATAGAAGCAGGATCAGAGAGAAAAACAACAAAAGGGATTCTCGCTCAAGAAGAAAAAGGAGCGAGGGTGTTTGTGATCTCGAGTCCTCGGAGATGCTCATTTCCCTTTCCGGTGCTCACTTGGACACACAGGTATGCACAGCCCCTTTCATCCCTCTCTCGATGCACCTGACTAACAGACGGAATAGAGACTAAAAAGTGGCAAAAGAGAGCAATGCAATGGTACTAATGAGCCCAGTAGGGGCGAAAGTACACGTTTTTGATATGGTAACACAAAAATAGATAAGGAAAAGTTAGACTAGTGCTTCTTAAGTAAAAGTTGAACAAATAATCCTGTGATCCGACAAAATATATATACAAATATGTCCTGCACATAAAATGATGGAAGACGATCACTGACGAAAAGGGATATAGGGCGATGGCACCTTTCAGAGAGTACAGTCTTCCATGCATTACGATTCCGACGAAAGCCCTAACAAGCCTTAACAGTAAGGAAACGTCTTAGCTCCAAGTCAGCCTATAGAACTGCTCGACTAACTGTATTTCGTTGTAACCTGTGTATTTTCTATATCATTTAAATGTGTCCAAACCTACACGGAGATGTAATGCCGTTCCTGTCCCATCCAACAGCAGCAGGAAGGGTGGGCGTGAGGAAGTCATTCAAAAGCAATGTCCAAAGAGATAAAAAAACAAAAAAAAAAAAAACAATGATGGAAGACGATCACTGACGAAAAGGGATATAGGGCGATGGCACCTTTCAGAGAGTACAGTCTTCCATGCATTACGATTCCGACGAAAGCCCTAACAAGCCTTAACAGTAAGGAAACGTCTTAGCTCCAAGTCAGCCTATAGAACTGCTCGACTAACTGTATTTCGTTGTAACCTGTGTATTTTCTATATCATTTAAATGTGTCCAAACCTACACGGGGATGTAATGCCGTTCCTGTCCCATCCAACAGCAGCAGGAAGGGTGGGCGTGAGGAAGTCATTCAAAAGCAATGTCCAAAGAGATAAAAAAAAAAAAAAAAAAAAAAAAACTATTGCATGCAATATCTGTATATATTGTTTTTTCCAAAGGATTTAACCTGAGCCATCCAACAATGATGGCAATCACCACTTCCATACAGTAGCATGCAGGCTGTGGAACTTAATCATCGACGTTTCTATTTCTTTGAAATGCACTACTATCAGATCGCTGCAATAGCGGCCGATACACAGAGGTATTGAAATCAGAATCAGTCGGAACAATATATATCAGAGAAACGGCACCGCCTTATTTATCTAGAAAAAAAAAAGACACCTACCCAGAGTAAATTAAAAAGGAAAGCAACTTCATTACTTCTGTCTATTTTCTGACCTCATGTGGTTTTTCTCTCATCTCACTTTTTCTTATTTTCCATCATCTGCTCTGACTCAATTTCTCACCTCTGCCAATGGAAACACACGCACGCGCGCACACAGTGAGATGGTGGCGGAATCAGTGTTTGATTTTGACCGGTGAGATTAATGGCGTCGGGTGCAACAGTGAGATGAACCAGCAAATAGCCCAAACATTATCATAACCTGAAACACCTAATTACTGCAGTGCACATCTGACAAACATGTGTGTGTGTGTGTCCATGTTCGTGTGTGTGTGTGTGGGGGGGAGGGGGGGGGGGGGGGGGGGGGGGGGGGGGGGGGGGGGGGGGGGGGGCTAGAGAAGATGGAAGATTTACGACCCTGCTGTGGAATGGAAATGTACACTGTGTCCTCTCCATCCCTTGTATGGCGTTCACCGCTCGTGTGCAAATTAGAAATATGATAATGGCCATATTATCTGTTCTAATGAGTGTGCAGCCTGTAAGCGAGTATGCGCTTGTGTCGACGTATGCGCACGTGCGTATGATGAAGGAGGGGGACTTACGAAACACAGTTCTGAGCAGGCAGGCGGCTGCGGCAGATTGGTAAAAAAAATGCGTTTATAATGTTGTGGCATGTTCACCAGAACCACAGATCCCGCAGTCAAAGTGAAATACGGACAAATGTGCACATACATTATCCTGCGTCCCTCGTGAGGATACGGTTCATTAGTGACCCGCTATTGTCAATGCAAGTGCGAGGAGGTGCAAATCAAGCGCTCCAGGTACCGAGGCAGTACAGCAGTGAAAACGTGAGGTGCCAAGAATGCGTTTTTGACAGCCTCGAAAAAAATGTCACTTTTTTTTTTTCTGCCTCTACTGCAGGTAATTCTGCTCACCGTTCACTCTGTTCTGTTCCCTGCTTTAAAAAAAATCCATCTCTAAGGCTGCAGCGATGTCGCAGTCACCTACTGTAGCCTGAAGAATTACAGATTTCTAAAATGTGTTTCATACTCGCGCTGCTTGGTTCCTTGTTCATTGTGCATGGAGTCTCGCAGCCTGTGTCCTGTGGGAAGAGATTTCCCATATTGGGAATATTTTTAAAAAGTCAGTTATTGGGTGGTTATGGTGTTCAGTAGAGAGGGCTAATACACTGTCGCTATCATTTTCCCACAATTTCTCTGACCAAGTCCACCCTCGAGCCCACGGACACCAGAGCCAAGCAGAGGGGAGGAGAGAGGGAGGCACAGGCGAGAGACAAATAGACGGCGAGAATAGACGGCAAGGGGAATAAAAAGAGCAGCATTTAAAGAGGAATACGGGCAACAAATGGAGACAAATAAATGTCCATATCTGTCATGAAAGGGGACATATATATACTGTATATATATATATATATATATATATATATGTATATTCATGTGTCAAGTGGATATTCAAAAGTAATTAAGGGTAGTAAATGGAAGATTGCAATAAAATAAATAAATAATAGATAATAAATAAATAAAATAAAAAGGCACAATATGGTTCAGGGCTTTCCACAAGGTTATGCATGAGCCGGATTGTAGGGAGAAATAGCCAGCAAGGGGCTCTGGGGGAAGGGCTTAAAACATATTGAAACGGTTCCTTATGGATTATTATTGTTCCACAATTAACATAACTCAGCGTGAGCTGAAGTCTATTGAGCTGATAAAGGAGAGGAGTTGAGGGGTAGTGATGAAAACAAGGAAGTGATGTGCTGGGGAGAGACAATGTAAGTGGAGTCTGAGAGCCAGTATCCGCACTATTTATCAATTTCATAAAAGTATTGTTATTAAAAATATATATATTCCATTTAACCAAATTCTTGGAAGGTTTATCTCTTCTCTCTTGGATATTGCATGCACGATCTCCCATAAAGTAACTTTATAGCACAGGAAATGTGACTTTAGTCTAAACAGACGCAAATCCAAAACCAAGAAGATCAAAGATCAGCTGCTGTTCTTTTCAGTGATGAACCATGTCTCACTTTAATTCAAAAGCCTCTCACCTCTGTCATTCATCTTTGAAAGCAGACAGTAATGAGACGTTAAGAGACCAAAACACGAGGACAAAGCAAAACAAATCACTGGTGTTATGGTTTTGGAAAGAGGACAAATCGGATTTCAGTTCAAATGCTTTACTGCATAATCATTTTAACACAACAAACATGGTTAAAATCATCGAGTATATTATGTGATGTTGCCTTTGTGAACTGAAGAACAAATCTACCAAAGGAGTGTTTATTGAAGCCCCTCCCCCTGCCTGTGCACCTTGTTCAGGTTTTTAATGTGCTAAGAGCCCGAAGGTTTCCGCAGACGTTTGATGTCTGGGATGAGATGAGAAATGAGATGCTGTTTAGCAAACAGCTGAGTATGAGAGAGTGTTTACCGAACAAAAAAGGACAAGCACTGAGAAAGATGCAGTTGGCGGAAATTGGTACAGGAATACCAGCCTGATGGCCAAATCCACTCTGCATAAAGATGTTTCTTCAAATGGCTCAGGCCTACAGATAAGGCAACCGAAGTAAGTATCAAAACGTGTTGGAGATGGCCTTTGCCTCGTGGTAGTTCATATGTACGTGTGTACTTTCAAGGCGACCAAACACAGAACAAGCCGTTAAGGAGAACGTCGTCAGGCGTCTAACTGTTTAACTAAGGATTGAATGAAGACTTAACAATGATACCACGCGGCATTCTGAGACTGGTCTTCGGTAATTAGCCATAAACCCAAATATGTCAGATAAAGAACAGTGCTATTGGGTTTTGAAAAATACTGAGCACGAGCAACCTAAAAGTTACTGCCAATCCAAAAGAGGGTGGTTTTTACCCATAATTCAGCAGAAAGTGCGTTGCAGCTGAAAATAAGCCCGCTGCTCCTTGTGGCCCAGCTACCTGACTGCTAGCGCGGCTAGCTTAAGGTCTGACTGGCTGATTCACAGCCTGCGATTATAGACCGAAAATAAATATCCCAGTGAGGCGGGCCATAATAGCGTCAACAATTGCTTCGCGGACCGCCAACCATTTCTACCAGGCAGCTGGAAATGACGGAGACAGGAAGAGGACGCCTGGAGGAAGAAAGGGAAGGGAAAACGAGGCAGCTGGGGAGGTGACATGAGACGGGACGGGACGAGAAACAAACGGAGGTCCGGGGGGACGAATCCAGAAAGGGAGACAAGTGTAATTAAAGGAGACTTTAGTGGGAATAAAAAGGGCTGGAGAGGCGACGGGAGCCTATCAGGACCTATGGGGAAAAAAAAGAAGAAGACTAGTCGGTGATGAGTTCGAGTAATGAAAGAAAAGGTGAGAGACAGAAGGATGGAGAGAGAGAGAGAGAGCCGGCACTGGAGAGGTAGCTGTAATTTAAATATGCTAATTAAACTGCTGTTTGGGTCACTTCTTCCTGTCCGGGCTCTTTGCCCCCCCCCTCCCTTTTTTTTTTCTTAGAGAAGGAATTTGCTTATTTGATTTTATTAGATTTTTTTTTTGTTGGAGGAAAAATGCACCACGATGCTTCACACTCCTTCTTCCTGTCTCTCCCTTTTCCTTTAATCAAACAACGCCTCCACTGTTACAGCCTTTCCTTCTGATCATTCTTAGCTTCCTTATCTCCCGCGCACTTTTCTGTTTCATCCCCAGTTGCCCTTATGTGCCTTTTATTTCTTTTCATCTTTTGTCCTTCATGCTCCCACTTCTGTGTCTCACTGTCTAATGATGTCAAATTCTCACCTTTTCCTCACATCTACCCGTTTTTTTCCTACTTTTATTCTCTGTAAAGAACGTACGTTATGCCAAACTTTCATTTTTCTCCCTCTATGTTCTTTTCTTTTTTTTCCCCAAAGTACGGATGCCTTATTTACTCGTCGTCATTTTCCCCTGCACCATTTTCTTCCAATATATTTAAGGATATATCTTCTCTTCACATCCTAACTCAACATCCTGGGAACCTTTCATTTAATTACATTCCTCCTCTCCTCTTCCTTCAGTTATCCCCTAATATTCCATGTTCCTTTACCTTCTTTTCTATGACGCCATTTTTTCCATCCTCTTCTTCAGTTTTCTCTTTTCTGCCAAACCACACTGTCCAAAACTCAGAGCCTAGCCAAGTGCCAGAATGCCAAAATACCCACTGCACTGGCCTAAATACAAACACACACACACAGCTATGCACACACACGAACGCACGCGCGGAGTCACAGATTTTCAGGCAAACGCACACCCGTGCTCGCGCAGACCTCTAGCCTCCCCGACCCGTTGCTGGTTGCTGCGCCATCTGTTCATTTATTTCGGAGAACAAACACACCTGACAGTACTGAGGAGCTGCTAAGTCCATTTCACTGTTCACTGAGCAGCACAATTGAGTCGACTAGATGGAGGGATAAGCTGGAACCAAAACTTAACGCACCCCGAGGGGGAATTGGAGATCGAGAACCACTGTTCCTGTCCAAAGCCATTTCTCTGCCAATCAGAAAACTGTATCTCTCACTCGCCGTCGTCTAACAAGATTCAACGCCGCGCCGCCATATCACCCAAAGTTACTAGGAATTTGAATTTGGCCAGGCTCAAGATATGAAAGCCATAACGGGTGGTTATATCCCAGAGAGGATAAGGTATACCATACATTAAGGGATTAAACCAAAAAATCCAGGATGTCAATCAAATATATTCACTGCAGTGGACTGCATTGGTAAAAAATAAATAAATATGTAAATGTTATCTGTGTGTGTTTGCGTAGCTTACAAGGTCCTTTACTGCATTCTATTCTCATACCGTTTCCATAAAGGATATCCTTATTGGGTAGTGAATTTTTGAATTTTTTTCATGCGCCTGTGCGGCACGGAGTGTAAAGCGGAACACCATGAACCCCAGATTTCTATATATTGCTATTTCTGCATCAGTCGTGACACATAGGCTTATGTTAAATAAAATATTCTTACCTGAGGATGATTTCAGCAGGAGAGGAGCAGCAGCCACAGGAGGAAGCGGGGGTGGGGGGGGGAAGAGACAAGATAACATTTAGTTAATTATAAAATACTGCACTCGAAGCTCTCTGAAAACAATTACATTTGTGAAGCCAGAAGCTGCTCCTGTTTTCAGGACATTTAACATCAGCATATTTGTTGGAATATTCAAGGTGCAACCCGTATTCAACTGTGAAACGGTAATTCAATGAGGGACTTATTTTACACCACAGCGTCTCTCAGGGTTTTGACCGTGGCAGGATATACCAAATACCGCATAACAACGGGGCATAAAATGAGAATCTACGATGGTTACATTCATAAGTATCAGCTGGGAGCGAGGGGGCTTAATGCGCTCCCTGCTTTATGTTCACTGTGATGGGGACAGACCCAATGAGCCAACGTCTTGTTTGAACCATTCAGGGGTGATGAGACACAGGGGCACTAGAATAGACCATAATTGCTCTGCCTGGCCAGTGTCAAAACTGAGATGTGTGCGTGTGTGTGTGTGTGTCAGAGAAAGAGAGAAAGAGAGAGAGAGAGAGAGAGAGAGAGAGAGAGGGAGAGAAAAGGAGTCAGAAGAGCAGACTTTTGTGAAGAACAGACTGAATCTCCTTTTTTAAAAATATGTCAAATATATTCTCACGATTATAGTGCAGAGTGACAGATGAAATGCGGAGACGGAGATGGAAAGAAAGAAAGAGCCACACCAACAAAGAAATGTTTCACGCATTGGGCCCTATATCCAAACCAGACATTCACAGTGGACTGAGAAAATGCACTCGCCTTGTCCCTCTCCGCAATATTTACTCGCTTTTTCATCTCCTCAAAATATGTCACACTTAATGTCATTGTGCTCTCTCCCACTCCGGCATACCTCTCTCCGTGCACCATTTCAGTCTCTCAATTGCTTCGGCTTATTCCCCCCCCCCCCCCCCCCCCCCAATTGCTTCGGCTTATTCCCCCCCCCCCCGCCCCCCCTCCCCCACACACACACTTTCTCTATTTTTTCTCTGTGTGTCAGTCTTTGTATCTCGCTGGTACTCATTGAAAAAAAAAAAGTGCGGCACTATTTACATTTCCCAGAGGAAAATGACTGCCTATCAACTTTGGACCTCCTTGTTTAGAAAGTCCTGTGACATCCGGATTCTTTAGCGTTATTTCAAGTGTGTGTGTGTCTGTGCGTGTGCGTGTGCGTGTGCGCGTCTGTATGTGTCTTGTGGACGTCTTATCATTACCATCTCTCACGGGCCAATGCCAGACAGACATTTTTAACAACCCTGTGCTTGTTTGAACTGATCAACGCAGGAGAAAGAGTCTGTGTAATGGGGTCTGACTACTGCATAAGCATATAAGCTGTGTGTGTGTGTGTGTGTGTGTGTGTGTGTGTGTGTGTGTGAGAGAGAGAGAGAGAGTGTAAAAGACTAAATTTATTTTTTTTTGCCTACAACTGTGTTTGCATCTGGATCACTACTATGTGCCACCCAGGACCACGCCTTGTTGTGCCTCTGAGACATGGGGTCACCACTCTGGATCAATCGCAGCTGGTCCCCCCCAAAAAACGACAACCGCTGTCAGTGTATCTCACATTCAGCCTGCCCCTGTTTTTCACAGGCAGCTGGTATGGAGGTCCAAAAATAGGCAACATCGACGGTAAACGAGGTTTCTATTACTTTTCAAATTCAAACCTGTGATGTTTTTTTCCCCCTGAAATGCGTTCATTTTTAATTATACTATTGTACGTTATACTACAAAACATTACAGCGACTCCTTAAAAAGTATGCAAAAAATACTGACTTGTTGCGAGAATGAGCGTGAACAGGTAAATAGTTCAATAATGAATGAGTTTCGAAGTTTCAAAGGAGCTGTTTTCAACTTTGATGCAGAGTTGAAAAGGAAATGATTGCTGAGATCTTATGCTTCAACAGGATATATATATATATATATTATTTTTTTTATTGTTCAAAGCTCCGCTTTCAAATGCTCAACATGAAAAGTTTAAAACTTCTTTATTGTGTGGAACATTCTTCATTTGTTTTTGGCACGATTGACTGAAAGACTGCGGACACAGCACACAAACAGCCAAAAATAAATAGATAAAATTACACCTAATTACACTTGGCATGGTGTTGATACCAGGCACCTGATTACTTCCTGGTTTTGGGAACCTTTCAACTGCCTTTGACCTATCGGGACAGATTTTTTTGCCGTAATTACTTCCTGTGGGAGTTAATGAGCAATACAACAAATGACGGATACACAAGAGAGCTGAAAGGCCTGTTATTGTTCTAAAGGTCATCAAGCCACTCGCAAAGGTCCCAAGTGTGTTCCAATATGTGTGTGTGTGTGTGTGTGTGTGCGAGTGTGTGTGTGTAAGAAAGAGAGAGAGAGAGAAAGAGAGAGAGAGAGAGAGAAAATGTGCGTGCGTGTTTGTGTTTGTGTGTGTGTGTGCGTTCAGCTTTGGGAAGTCAGAATGAATGCGTTCCTTTGACAGACACAGGCACACACATTTTTTTTTTTCTCTTTTCAACATTATCTCGAAACGCACAAAAATGTGAGACATTTCAGGTGCTGCTGCCACTGTGTGAAAGCATGTGTTTTTGTGTGTGTGTGTAGTAGGCAGTGGGTCAGGGGCCTGTGTCAACATTGTCCTCCAAAGTATACCTACACTTTCGTGAACTACCTCTCTCCCCTGCTTTTCTCTTTTCTCTCCGTTCTCTCCCGTCTGTATGGACAAACATATCCATGAGTCGCTCAATGTCTCACTGAGGGTTTTCCTTCTATGACATAAACATTACAATATTTTTATTTTTATTTTGTTTGAAGAGTTTTCTCGACAGGACACTTGACGGGGGAAACGTGTGTCTGTGTGCTTGCTTTAGTGGCCTCAGTCAAGCCTTACTGCCCACTGTATCCCTCAATAAGGGGTTAACGTGGTCAGCAATGTTTCAAAGGCCTCCTGGACTTAAAGATCTGCCAGCGTGTGTTTGCTGTTTGTGTGGCCGAGCATTTGTTCGAGTCTTTGTGTTTGCGAGTGCATTTGTAAGTGGTCAACAATGCCTTACAGCAGACAGGAGAGTGCTTCCATTAAAGCATCCCATGGCTTCGGCTGCACACTGCAAAGCATGCTGGGTTAAGAGAGAGGGGGAAAAAAAAAACGTGTGCGTGTGTGCGTGCCCTGACCTGTGAGAGACAGAACAGAGTTACAGCAGCAGGGGTTCTTCCCCACCATTACAAAGCCCACACCTGGCTTCCATTACACACACACATACACGCCCCCACACGCGCACACACACACACACAGTAAAAAGGGTGGCCTGTTTCTTTCATTATCACTGTAACTCAACTGACCATCGCACTACATCAGCCCTTTGACAAGAGACCACACAACCGTTCAACACCACACGCACACACACTTCAACAAGAGCCAAGTAAAATATGACCTTCAGAAAGACTTCATATCACGCAAATATACATAGACCAAAACGGTGTCTCTTTCTGTCACACAAACTCACACACATGAACACTTTTGTCAATACAGTTGCGAGACCACTCATTAACATAATGCATTCCCTTGCCCCGGACCCTAACCGTCACAACCTAAAGTCTAACCTTATCCCTGACCCTGAGCGAAAACCTAAATCTAACCCTGAAAAAGTCTTTTCAATATGTGAGGACCGCACAAAATGTCCTCAAGGCGATGGTTTTGAACCGGAATTTGTCTGAACAACCTAATAAAGAAGTGTTAACACTAACACACACACACACACGCACGCACGCACGCACGCACGCACGCACGCACGCACGCACACAGCGTTACAGTATTGCAAGGTCTGCCTTTCACCACCGAGAAAAATGCACCCTTTCTCTAGTTTCATTCCTTCATACAGCACTGACTCACATACAAAGACAGAGAGAGAGAGAGAGAGAGAGAGAGAGAGAGAGAGAGAAAGCTGCTTAGACTTAATTCTTCCTTTAATCGTGAGCAGAATAATGTAGCCGCCATAAGGGCTAGAGAGGCAGAGGTGACCATGTTGAAAACATCTCGGCTTTCTAAGCTTCACTTAAAAAAGCTCGGAGGGGATGAGAGGCTCCACAGGTCACTCACCCTCACCCATTCCTCAAACAGCTGTCTGTCGGCACATTAATATCATAAATAATACTGGGGGCAAAGAATGGAGGCTAATAAAGTAAATACAGTGTAGAGGGGAGGCCAAAAAAAAAAAAAAAGATTCATCAATTGGAAAGAAAATGTATGAAAATACTACATACGACATGGTGCCAAGGACAAGGAAGAACCATTCTGCAATTTGGGAGGCTTTTTTCTTTAAACCTGGAGTCCAAATAGGTGTCATATCAAATGAGCAGCACAGCGAAAGACATGTCCCTCTACCCAGCTCGAAAAAGCAGGTTCTAATTGCTGTAAATATAAAAATGTCAAATCTAACAGCGAGAGGCGAGCAGAGGTGCCGCTGCATTTTGTGTGCCGTAAAAAGCCACAAAGGACGAGAGGTCCACATTCAGGTCCCTGGCCGAACTGGCCGCTTCCTCTGGCGGCGCGCAGACCATTCCCGAGTCACATTAGCCATTAGAGTGCTGGACCTTGTCTGAGAGGAGCGCTAACCGAGATGATTAACAGTTTAAACTCTCATTTAACACACAGCTACAGCCCCGGTGGTCATGGCCCCTCTCGTCACTTTGCTCGCTCTCTCTCTCTCTCCCCACCTCCCTCCTCTCCCACTGAAGCGCAGTAATATTAAGTCCATAGCCCAGTGCCTTAATAGATGTATTAATATAACCAATGGGCTTCTGAGAGCATGAAATTATCTTTGAGCGATGAATTAAAGCCCTATTGATTGTCTGTGAGGTATTCCCCACACAGCAGACAATTTGGAGCAGGCTTTGCAGATTGACTGATTGCTGGGAGGAACGGCTGAATAAATGAATAGGAAGGGCAGGATGAGAAAAAAAATAAGAAAAAAGAAAAAGAAAATTGCCTTTTGTGAAATAAAAAAAGCAGCAGGTTATGCCTGTTTTTTTTTTTTTTTTTGGTTACAGTTAAGTTCTCCAGAAGTGAGCAGCGTCTAACTCGTGAAGCCAGGGAGCATTATGCAAAATGATCACAAATTACAATTCAGCCACTAAAATATATATATAGTTTTTTTTTTACAGTTGTTTCTCCAGAGTGACAAAGATTGAGTTTTGTGATGTGTAACGTTTACTTTATGTCCTTTTTCTCCTGCAGATCAACTCAATGTGTTGTCTGTCCAAAATGACTGGGAATTCTTCAGACGCTGACGTACCAAAAACACACCAAGTCCATATCCTATCCGTGACAAAATATTGCTTTCCTTTGAAAAAAGAAAGAAAAGGGAAAGAAATGGCATTTTTCAAATCCGCTTTCACGAAACCTCTTTAATTTCTCTTTCATTTCAGTCAATTTTAAGGCTGTCACAACCATAATAAATTCTCCATTGAAACACAGCTGTCGTGAGACGGGTAGAAAGGAAAGAGGGGGAACATAGGAAATGAAAAGAAGATAAAGAAAAGAGACAGAAAAGAAACAAATCAGTTCTGCAGCAAACGTATCAAACTAGATAAAAAGAGAAAAAATAAACTGTTGTGACAGATTCACCAGTTTTTCTTTTGAAAACCGATCCTATGTAGGACTGTGATCCTTTTTTTTTTTTTTTTTTTTATCATTTTATCCCTCCTCATTAATTTCATTGGTAAAAATCCTGATTCACACTGATGAAAGACAGACAATATAAGGAGACATTGACAAAATCAGTATTTTGTCAATTTCCCCTTATTTTTTCTGTCCAAACCAGTATCTTGTCAATGGTTCGATCCCCTACCTCGCATCCTAATTGGGATCAACATTTCCCCAATGTTCCTGATGCAGCATTTTAATGGAGAAATCCTTGGAAGTACACAAGGTATAGAAAGTTACACTTAATCACAAATACAAATATTGCATAAAAAAGCACAGGTACTGCATTTAAACAGAAAACTATCTTTCCACAATCTTTTTTTTTTTTTTTTAATCCCTGATTTAGAACAAAGTACCGGTGAGAAAAGGACACCTTGATCTACTGTCTGCCTACATATTGCTTCCCTAACACTAATAGGCTAAGTATAGATTTCACGTCCCTCTTTCCTTTCATCCCTCAGACAGGAGAAACCCTCTTTCTCATTTTCTTTTTTTTTTTTTGTTCATCAAATTACCCTTTCCATTCTTATTAGTTACACGAGATAATCACCTAAAGAGAACTAGGCTTGGTTGGAGGTAGGAGAATGTAATTAAGAGTTTCTAATGACATCCTCACACGAGTGCAGATCGACAAGAACTATTCTCATATGCATGTATGTGGGCGCGCATGTCCACCTTAATTGCCAAAGTCTACTGTACTCGTTCTTCCACACAACTGCGTCTTTGCAACCGTTGCCATAGCAACAATAAAACGTTTGATTATTGCCAATTTGCCCCAGTTCGTTGGTCCATTATTATTCATATCCATTCCTCCTACGTCTCCCTCCTGAGCCACTCTTGAACTGCGCGTGTTTGCTCATTTTTACTTTGTATTGTACTCCAAATGCTGTAAATCGCCTCTCCCGACACACGCATTCTTACGGGGTTTATTCCCTGCCTTCCTGACGGGATGTTTGACTGTTGCCTGCCTGTCTGTCTCTTGACCTGACAGTCCACCTGTCTCCCTCCAGACCGCAGACTGTCTCCCTGGAAGTACGCCCCACGCTGTCTCAGCACGTAAGCCTTTGTTTCAGTTGTGCATTAGCATAGGAAGGCCATCAAAAACCACTTTCTCTTGGTCAGGAAACCAACATAAACACGTGGAAATCCAGACACAAATACATGCCCAAACACACAGGCGCGCGCACACACGCACACACACACACGCTTGCCACCATACCAGCCAGCAGTAGATGGACACAGTAACAAAAGCCCGGGTTGGTAAACAAAGAGCCTGTTTGTTTGGACTGGCTGGGGTGAAAAGATGGAGAGCCAATAAAAGGACTTGGCTCCGGAGGAGGAGAGGTGAAAGGTCAAGTGTTTTAGTGGTTTTTCAGAGAGTGTGTCTTTCTCAGGGCATGTGTGGCGTCTTCATCAGCTGTGGCAGGGGTCTTTAAGTAGTCAATCACTGACAACAATAACCTCTGCTGCTTCCCCCGCCCCCCTTATTCAATTTCATTAGTTGGCTTAACACACTAAAATGGCTTTTAAAAGTCACACAGTGACTCTCTTCTCGAACACAGGCGGATTCTCTGTTTTAAAGTTTCCAGAAATAATCACCGACACACACATTAGTTAACGCAGAAGCAAAGTATGTAGAGGGGAATGGGTTCAGGTATGAACGCCTACTTTTAAACTTTGCCAAACCTTTTTTTTTATCAATATAAAGTTGGTTTGGAACCAGAGAAGCCGTTTTCCTGCTGGAACCAAGTTACTAAAATACCTGGGTGTGTCTGCAGTGTCGTAGACAAAGAGCTGCCATCGTTAGGCAAACAAATACATTTTCATAATGATATGAAGGAAATAAAGAACACAAAGAAAAGACACAGGGGAAGTGGTTTCAGACATTAGAGTAAAAAAATCCAGACACAAGAAATGAAAGTGTGTCCCAGGAGTGCCAAATCAAAACACAATATACGATACCGGGTTCGTCTTGGTGACACTCCCCCAAAGTACGTCAGACTTCAAATAAGTTCAAACTCGGGAGAGGAAAGAGAGTTGATGAGTTCCGATTCAGACAAGAGGAAACGAGGGGGGAGCGGGGCATCGGTGCACGCGCGCAAATGTCAAGGTGCCTCGGATCACCGCGTCGGCGTGCCTAGGATGGAGAAGTTAAAACAAAGGACAAAACTGCGGGGAGCCGTGAGGGCAAAGTAAAGAGACAAGGGGACGAGAGACGGAGGAGGAGGAGGAGGAGGCATGAGCTTGATGTCTGAAGACGGGCAGCGTCACTCGCTCCCGCCCTCCCCCGTCTCCGCTGCCGGATTAAACGAGGATGGGACCGAGCGATGGGAGGGCGGGGCGCCTGGGAGAAAAGGAAGGAGGAGGTTGGAAGAAGGCCCGGCCCCCTGCTGTGACCCCATCAATCAACACATGCATAGACGCACACACACACACACCAAGACAGGTGCCCCCCCCCCCCCCCCCGCACACACACACACACACACACACACCGAGACAGGTGCCCCCCCCCCCCTCCACACACACACACACCATTAATGAGCTATTTACACAGAGGGGTTGTTTGTGCACATCCGTAGCACACAAAGACACAGACGCACACGAGGGAGCGCGCACAGCAAGGTGTACTCGAAATTGGGGGGGAAAGCTCAAATAAACCCCTGCACCTCCAGGTTCGTGTGGGAAATCTGCTCGTGGGCTGCAAATATCGTGAAATGATATGCAACTAGGCTGCAAATACCTCTTCTTTGAACACGCGAACAAAAGCGCCCATCCTCACGCACACAAGTAATTCTGCTCTTACCGGGGGGTTGTTTGTCATTTGTGTATCCGCGTACACGCGGCGCATATCCCCCGAAAGTAACCTTAGCGAGCTGAGTGAAACCCTCCTCCGACCTGTTCCAGACTTCCATTTGTATAATTGGGCAGCAGCTGGCCGATGACTGTACTGCGCGCACGCACGCACGCGCCGCCCCCGAGTCCGGAACAATAGCTTAAGAGCCGCTAAGTGCCACTGTACGGTAATCTGTGCGCGTTCTCCCTGCCTGCATTTAGTGTACGTCTCCGTCTCTGCGTTTAATTCATTTAAAACTCATTTGTTTAATGACTCTTGAATCGGCGCTGCACTCGGCGTTGGAACACTAACAATGATTAAAATAGAATTCATATCGTCCCACGGAGTAATACGGTTATGTGTAAAAGCGACGCGGTGTCTTTAGGACTACTCTCCCTGAATGAGTCGGTGGGAAACCAACAAACGGGCACATATAGAATGGGGCCGATGTTTTGTGCCTGCGCCCATAAGGTATTGTTACGTTGCTATCCTGTGAGCCCACACACCGGACGATTTCACATCCTCTGGGGAGAAAACTTCTTCGTCAAACTCGTTTATCCCCGACAGTGCCAGAGCGACTGCACAACAACATGCGTGTCAGCCCACGCGAACCGTGACGCACAACGGGTAGAGGGGGAAAAAAAATCAAAAAACAGCGGGATGAAAATAAAAGTTTGAGACAGATATTTACACACCGACAGAGCACCGAGAGAGAGAGAGAGTGTAAAAATGCTCCACAGAACTTCCCAAGGCATAAAAGAGTGACTTTGACAAATGGCCATTCTTGAAACAGGACGGCAGTTTGAGCCAGCGCCGACAGACAAAGCCACGGTGGTGCGGTGAAAAAAAAATATATATATAAAATATATATATATATATATATATAAAACTGAAGCATGACAAGACAGACCAATCTACCGACGCTGTTTTGAAAAGCTGACAAGACCACGTACACACGCACGCAGGCACACACACACACACACACACACATTCCAGTAGTTCCGAACCTATTGGCTCCTACCTCGGCAGTAGGGGTCAAGTGTAATAACTGTAGCATTCACGCGATGAATAGCGCTTCGGCTGTTAGAATGGTGAGTAAACACTCTATCGCAGGAAGCCCAGGCGGACCAACTCTGAAATGACCCCCTGGGTCAGAGGTCTCGTGTGCATGTTTGCTGATGTTTGTCGTCTCTCTTACGTCGGGAGAGTAGCCAGTCGTGGGTGAAAGTAATGTAAAGCCCGCAAAGCTTCTTTTTTTTTTTTTTTTTTTAAGCGCCGCGCTTGAGAATAGCTGAAAGCCTTAATGGACACTCAAGGTGACTAAGAGGCAGAGAAGGAGACACAGCAGTCGCGCAAGACGGCAGGGAGGGAGGGAGGGAGGGAGGGAGGGAGGGAGAGAGAGAGAGAGAGAGAGAGAGAGAGCTGAAGGATAGAGAAGATTATCAGAAGTTATGTGTGAGACTTTTAGCATCTAACATGCGCGAAGCCTCTCGATCGCACACTTGTCGCGTCAGTCCCTCGTCGACTCACGATGACATTTGTTGAGCACACAACACGCACAGGTTTAGTTTCGTTCAGATTTAGTTTTAAGGTTGGATATTTCCCCATTGCCACGTTGATAAGCAACTAAATAAGTTATGTGATGACAAAATTGATAAAAAAAAACTGTGGTGCTTTTCCAAAAATAACGCAGCGGTCTCTCGACGTCACTTTTACATTTTCTAACCTACTTTCCAAACTTTGTGCCTTAAAAGTGTCCACGTCGACTTCAACACAGAAGATGGGGATGACGGAGCAAAAGGGGGGCCGTGTTGTTGTTTCCGCCACGTTCCCCTTGGGCGACGTTGAAAAGGAACAGTGTGACTTAGGGGCAAGTAGGAGAAGAAACTCCAGGAAAGGTTTGTCCTGGACGCACGTGTGGCCTCAGCCGGGGTGACCCAAATGTTTAAAAGCCTCATGGGACATCCTAACAGCCTCCGCCGCGGCTGCAAACGAGTGTGCAAAGTAAAGTCCCTCTTTTGCTCTCAGCAAAGTGCACAACAGAGTCTTCCCTCTGAATCATAACTGCATTCGCCGCGTAGGTCATCTTGGACAGTGTGGGCATATAATATTGTCAACGTTGCGGCATTTTTCAAAACGCGTCATCTCTCTCAGAGGGTGCAAATATCACCGGAAGATTTTTCAGTGGAGAGAGCGTGTGCCCGGGTGGAGGCGCGAGGGAGATCATTCAACAAAATCAAATGTTGAAGTGGCTCCGAGGGAGAAAAGCAGAGGAGACCAAAACAGAGGGAGAGAAGTTGCAGAATCAGGAAGGGAGGGGGGGGGGGGGGGGGGGGATAAATGGTAACTGGGCCAAACGGAACAGAAAAAAATAACAAAAGAGGTTAAAAAAGAAAGTGGGTCAGACCAAGGAAATAAAGATTTTTGGAATTAATTGCGTTGACTGGACATTGTCAGAAAGACGTAAAAGAGGGAGTGAGGGGAAAAGGAAAAAGGCAGAGAGAGAGAGAGAGAGAGAGAGAGAGAGAGAGAGAG
>JAFBJU010000490.1:354595-407369 GCA_016785305.1 Colistium nudipinnis | reverse complement strand
AGAGAGAGAGAGAGAGAGAGAGAGAGAGAGAGAGAGAGAGAGAGAGAGAGGTAGGTCTTTCCGGGGGCAGCCAGCGTGCAGTTTAAGCCCCAAGGTAAGATGAAGGGCCAAGACCTTTATGAAAGGGCCTGTTGTCACGCTCAGGACACACATACACACACACACACGCACACTCACACACTCACACTCACCCCCACACACCCACACGCACACACGCACACACACACACACACGCACACACGCACACACACACTCACACTCACACACACACACATACGCACACACACAAGCGCACATCCATAAACGCACACTCACACACTCACACAGCATTAACTTTCTAGACATTAGGGGAAGGCGCTGAAAGGTCCCGAGGGCCAGGGGCTCGAAAGTTCATGTAATCTGTCTCGGAATATGTGTGCGTGTGTGTGCGTGTGTGTGTGTGTGTGTGTGTGTGTGTGTGTCTGCATGTGCGGGTGTGCGTGCGTGTGTGTGATCATTCTCCATATTTCAACTGCTATATCAATAATTCAAACTGTCTCATTGCGCCGGAAAGCAAACCGTACTGAAGTCAAGTCACACAGTGAGCACGGCTTTACCTGGGACTGGAATTCCTGTCTGTGTGCATGAAAAAAAATTAATTGATAAAAATCATCGTATCCCAGCAGAAGCTGGAAAATACCAAACGCTTTCCACTTTTTTTTCCCCCATAAACACCTTCAACAGAGTTTTTTTTTTTCAACTGCTATATCAATAATTCAAACTGTCTCATTGCGCCGGAAAGCAAACCGTACTGAAGTCAAGTCACACAGTGAGCACGGCTTTACCTGGGACTGGAATTCCTGTCTATGTGTGCATGAAAAAAAATGAATTGATAAAAATCATTGTATCCCAGCAGAAGCTGGAAAATACCAAACGCTTTCCACTTTTTTTTCCCCCATAAACACCTTGAGCAGAGTTTTTTTTTTACTTCTACTTTGAGAGGTGAAGAGAAGCTCACGGTTGTTCCGGAGTCAAGCTCTTTGAACTCCCGGCTTCTTTTGTCTCATTAACAATGAATCACATGTGACACTCGACACCGCCGTAAACCGAGCCCCGGCCACTATGGGCGCACGCGCCTCCCCCCATAGGTTAAAAATGGCACGAGCTAAAAGCAAATTGCCTAATGATGTCACTGGCGCTGTACCTCAAATGGGTTTTCTGTGTTACGAGCGGGCCCGGCTGCAGCAGCTGGCACGCAGCCCGAGCAGCCGCACTGCTCACTAAATAATGTGCACGGGTGCTAAACGGATACAAGGCAACACAAGCACAATAATGAACCAAACGGAGCTTACGGTCCCCGCGTAAACACGGTTACGTGGGGACATTTGCTGCAAATCTTTTATTCAACCGACATATTTCCTGCAGGATTTGGCCAAAAAAGAAATGTGCTATTTCCACCCCCGCCCCCCCCCCCATCACAGATTTAAGAATGAGTCCAAATGAACAGTAACCGGCCCGTACAGAATCCTTGTATCCAGAGTTGTCGACTAAAATCCGTCGATACTGCGGCGAGGTAGGCCGAGCTCAGATTTATTCAAATACATTCAGCGAGGTAGCGGGGCCAGAGGACGGCGAGGAAACGGCCGGGACGAGCCGAAGAGGGCGAACTGGTGGCGCGTTGCCGCGGCAGGTGGGATACACCTAAAAGGTATCCAAGGAGCTCGCGCATTCCCATAAATACCCCATGGACGCTGCTCTGCTTTTGCGAGATGTCACTTCGCTTGTGTGGAGCCATTTTGCACCAGGGGGAGTTGGCCGCGTTTGACTGCTATTCCGAGAGGTCTAAAAGCCAGTGGAGGTGACACCACTGGCCCCTCGTAGCTCTAAATATTACATCAGCCGCTCCCCTCGGGGGGGGGGGGGGGGGACACCTCCGAGTCCTTGCGCGGTGCTATTTGTGTCTCTCCCATCACATCCATCTTGTCTTCCATTTCCTCCTTAGCGCAAATCTCTCTTTCACCTCTCACGGTGATGTTGCCTAATCGGCAACAATCTCAGGCTTCCAAATTTCCCCGACCACAGTAAATCCCCTATGTCGGGCTAAGTTTAAGCCTTTAGGCGTGTGTTTATTGTCAGACCACTGGAGATAACGGCGCCTGCGAGGAAAACGCCACGCACGGGCGCACACGGCAACCACATTCAATGGTTGTTCTTTGCGCGTGGCCACGCAAGTTACACGCCACACTTTGCGGAATGAGGACAATCGAGTGAACACACCCCACACACACACGACATTAGTAAAGGTGACATTTTGTGTTTCCCTTCAATTAATCGGAGTTACGACCCTTTTTGTCATGGTATGTGGGAAAACTAATGACACAATCAAGCTGACCGTGTAAAATGAAAGGAATAATTACGTTTACAAATCTGTTTCTAAGATTGATTGTAGGGCCTTTAATGTTACTACAAATGATGTTAATAAAGTATGTTTAGTCATAAAGTTTCATCACGAAACAGAAACAACAACGACGACGTAGGACATCCATTCTAAACCCAGAG
Source organism: Colistium nudipinnis (assembly GCA_016785305.1). NCBI lineage: Eukaryota > Metazoa > Chordata > Actinopteri > Pleuronectiformes > Rhombosoleidae > Colistium > Colistium nudipinnis. The sequence continues at coordinate 404,831 of JAFBJU010000490.1, read as the reverse complement.
ATAAATCCGCCAAGTCCCTCAGTCCCACCCACGGCAGCTGTGCTCACACAATAACCCACTTTGCCACGACATGGCAGCCATCGAACTTCCAATACCGACGGCGTCAGTAACGCGAGCGGAAAAAAAGGGCGCACTTTCATCAGGTTACAAAAACAGCTCTGGCTGTGGCAAAGAGAGACTTTGTTTGTACGGTGGAGAAAATAGATTTTGTAAACACACGCGGGGTTGAAAACCGAGTTCTGGCCCACGACACGTGGCGGTGGGCCCCCGACTCTCAAAGAGCCCGAGTCAGTTTGAAGTTGAAAACCACTCTGTTCATGTAAAACTCATTTCTCCCCGCGGGCTGCGAATAGAACCTCAGTGTTCAGCCACCCAGCCCAAAAGTCTGGCGCCCCCCCCCCCGGCTCAGCCAGAATGGACAGTAATGGCACCTCCTATATACCCACACAAGATAATGAGCACATTCACATGACTACTGTCAAGAGCGGAAACCACAGCGCTCTAATTGGGCTTTCAGTGGGTCAGACGGCAACGCAAGTCAGCACACTAAGAAGCCCGGGGAGACCCTCTAGTACGAGCAAGAAGTAGCAGAATCGCGAGGAAAACGTCCCCCATTAGCGCGGGAGCTGGAGATGCTATCGTTTGAGGCCACAAATACGTTTGACCACACAGAACAACGGCACCGTGCGCCACCGCCGAGTAATAGCGGCTGGGGCGCCCAAACCTTGACGTAATTGGCCTCAAAGTAATCAACCCCAATTAACCGACACCATAATTGGCTTCCGAGCAATCAACAAGGCAGCGAGCAGGCACCGGCATGCCCGCGACACTGCTTATCTCCGCAGTTCATCCGCTGGCTTAGTTACAGCTTTGGCTGATGAATGGGTAAGAGTGCGTTGTGCTGTGATTAACGCACGCAAAAACACACACAAACACCGAGGGCTTTTGCGTTGTAAAAAAAAAAAAGAAAAAAAAAGGCTTCAATAGATTGCGAATCCACATATATTTCATATGAACAAATTCATTCATTCTCAATAAGGCGAATGGATGTCACGGAAACCTCTCACATGTGATGCGTTCAAGTTGTGTCAACAGAGACTGGCTTGTCGAGCGACCCGCGTCAACTAGGGCACCACACAAAAGGCGCCAAAAAAAAACTGCAAGCAAAGAGATATTAAGCTATCTCGCCGTCGCCAAGTTCAAATATGCCGCGTTCGCTTTTCTCACACCGACGCCACTGTCTGCTAACAACTCGACATCCACTGGGAAATATATCTTCCCCTGGAGAAAATGCACGGCGGCCTCTCTGCCTCTCTGAGACTGAAACGCAATATTTCACACACACACACACACACATACAGGTGTAAAGTTTAACACAACCACCAAAACCCAAGCACCACTAACCCATTTGAACGCTGGGTAACTCACGTTGTTTTGGAGACTTTGTCAGAGAAATGTTCTATCACCGTCCATCTCCATGACGTGGGCCCATTGATTTTCAGCAGGCAGTAGCTGTAGTAGTTACAATGCTGTAAACTAAAAAGTCTTAAACGTAATAGTACTTCTATCCTAACGTATTATTAAATACAATCACTTATAATATTAAATGAAAATATTTCGACACCATATATATATATATATATTATACTGGAAAACGGTATTCTTTTATGGGAGTCATTTGATTTTTAACCGGAGGAATGTTTTTATTGCAACGGTTTCTTCATGTGTACCAGAGACACGCACATTTTATGTAACGACTACATATATTTTAAGCATTGTTCCTCTATTTCATGCGCATTCACACAGTATGTCTGAAGGAGCAACGTCGCATGTAACTTGACAATCTTTTCTACTCCAAGTCTCACTTGAAGGCCGATGTTTAACGGGTGATAGGCAGAGAGGTGAATGCGCTCTCAGAGCTTTGTTTTCCGTAGAAATCTTTTATTTTTTTTTCTTCCTTTGAGAGCTTCAACACTTGACCGTTTGTCGGATTCTGCTTTACCTAAAAGCTTTGGTTGAGCGTATGATTATAGATGATTATACGTCTGCCGGCCTCTGAAATGATGCACAATTAGACGCTATATGTTATCACTGTTCTTTTGTTCTTCAAGTTTAATGACTTTTTTACTGACATTTGTTTGAATAATGTTATGATAATCAGTTGAAATAATCAAAAGTCCAATTAATAATGATCCATCCATCCCTCCATCTCTGGTATCTGTTGACTTGACTGTAACTCTTTCACAAAGTAACACGATTTCCCTCCTTGCTCCTGTCACTATTACTGCAGCCACTAGCGGGCAGGGTCACGTGGACATAAACATGTTGTTTTGGGACGTTTTCTGGAAAAACTGATGCCGTCTCTCACTAGGTGCCTGTTCACGACACGTTTCAATAAACGCGTTGTTGTTTTTAACGAGGAAAAAAAAAAGTCTCATTTGAACCGGCCACTCTTTGGGCCCACCATAACTTTCTCTCCGTTTTGGGCTCTACAATCTGACCTCCCTTCCTGCCGGCTGAGCGGTCGGGTTTTCCAGGGAATTCCAACAACCACCAAACTTGGAAAAAATAAACTTTGAAATTTGGAAAACAAGAACACCCAGATTTAAAGCGGTAACTCAACAAATGGTGAAAAACAGGCCAGACAGACTAACCCAATTTCCCATGCAAAATGACACATTCAGGTAACCGAACAAAATATATCATTATCTTCTTTCTTCCTCAAACGAAAGAAATGCCACAAGTTCCATTCTCTCCAAACAACTTTTAGCTTCCCTGCCAACAGTTTTCATTGAAGACTCATGTCTTCAAAGTGGAACCATAGATCTCCTGTTTTGAGCTTCGCCTCTCTTCTCTAATTGTACAGTGGTTTGGAAGAACTTTGATGTTTGTCTCAGGGAGAATTTGTAGAAGCCTCAAACCACCAGACAAAGGAAAGGACAGAGCCAGTAATTTACTGAGAGTTATTCCTTCGCTGTCAAGAGAGATGGAGGGAGCAGGAGGCTAAGAGAGGAGAAGGGCACACGCAGAGAACGAAAAATTCAAAGGCATCTAGCAATTTTGAAAAAAGCATACACAATTCAATATCAATGAATAGGGTAATAAAACCTCAAGCCATTTTTAAATGTGTTTTTTTTTATATTCATTATATTATGTACTTTAAATCAGTGCAATTATTTCTTAGTGTTTCTATACTGTGGTTGCAAACAGTCCCCATAATTGCTGGCGATACGAGGTCAATTAAAAAATGACTGACGTTTCATTATATTACTGAAAAGATATGTTACAATGGAAATGCTTTTTAGAAACTGACGGAAAGATTTGGGGATGAAACTGTTGATAACGCCGATGTTCCAGCGCAAGAAAAACTCAGGACAGGCCATTCAAATCTTCAAAAATTGGAGAGGGACTTTTAAGGGACAATGACCCTGCCTCTTATTACACACGCGACGAAGACAACTACCAGCCCCCTCTGATACATCAGCATGAATGCAAAGTTGACACAGCCCTGCGTGTCTGTGTCGGTGAAGATCTTACGGGTGATGTAAATCTGAGCAAGAGATGAAGCCAGAACTCCTCTATTGTAGGATTGAAGCAAAAGAAGAAGAAGAAGAAGGAAAAAAAAAGAGCATTTGATCTGCTGTAAAAACGGGATAAGAACAGATCTGTTGCATTTTCAGGTGGCCTGCTCGGATTTGGTTTCTTTTTTAAACAAACTCGACACAGCGCTCCTCTCTTTGCCGTGCCGGTCCTCTTGTTCTATTATTCGCTCTCTTGTCCGTTTGTTCTGCTCTACTCTCTCTCTCTCTCGCTCTCTCTCGTTCCTGCTCCATCAGCCTCAGCCTGTATCTGTATTCCCACGAGCCCGTTCACATACAGTATGTCTCGTTTACTCTCTCTCACTCTCTCGCTCCTTCCTCCTATTGTTGCACACAGGCGCCTGGCTCGCGCACTAACAAACAGTGGAACTTTTGGCATTATTTCAGTTGTTAGACAATTACACAGATGCAAAGTTAACGGCTGTGGGGCCCGCCCTTCACTTTTGCAGTTCCAGCCGCTCTTCTTAACCGCCACCCCGAGGCAATATAATACACAGCCTTATTAGGGTCGTCTTTATTTGCATATTCAACAATCGAACAAGAACAGCCACAATTGGAACGCCGGTCATAACCCGGCCACAACGGTGCTCCTCTGAAGTAGCACATGTACCAAGTCAACTGTATTACTTGGTCTAGATATGTGAATAAGGCTTAGTTGCCATGGTGATGGGTTTGTTAGGATGCGTGATCAATAAAAAATAGATGAGTATACATAAAGGCCTTGTGTTTGCTTTTAAACAAACATTTGCTGAAGTCAAAAATGCACACGAAACATAAAACGAAATACAGGGAGGTGTTGTGTGCCAGAGGAAGGCGACTTTGTCATCAGACAGGGTGAGGCAGAGTAGGAGAAAAACAAGACTAAAGTAAAGCAACAGACAGAGAGAGAGAGAGAGAGAGAGACAGCGAGAGAGACATCACAAACACGGAGAGTGAAAATATTGCAATGTCTAAAATGTTAAAAGTGATGTCGAGTCTTTAAAGCAGTGAAGGCAAAAGCTGTCAAGATGCCAGCGCTCAACACAAGCCAGACAGCTGATTATTTATTCTGCATTTGTTTGTGTGTTTGTGTTTGTGTGTGTTTCTGTGCGTGTGTGCGTGCGTTTTTTCACCGCCTTGCCCTCCATTGCGCGCGGGCCTGTGTGCGCGCAATGTATTCACAATGCGATAATCTGCATTTCTCCTCACTCGTGTATTATTTTCCTCCAGTAACTGGAACGATCTACACAACACGGCACAATTCAATTAAATCCCAGTCAGGACCCTTCACATCTGTGAGAAGCAAACACTGGCCCCGCCAAGGCAATGAAACTATCAAACAAGAGACGCATTAACTCAGTTCCTCAGAGATAGAGGAGAAAAAAATGAATGTTTAAGGCAATTACAGCAGGCAGATTTTGGAGTCCGGCGCCAGATTTATTCAACGCATCGCTGCTCACAGCTACATGGCATTTGCAATTTCACAGGAGGTTTTTAGAAAAAAAACAAAAAAAAAAACGCAGGAGCTTAGAAGTGAGGGGGGAGTCATTAACAGTCAGGAAATTAATGGGCAAAAATCTTCGAATCAATCGGGTCTTTTTTTCTTTTTTTTTTTCGACCTTCCATTTGGGGGTTGTTCGTACCACAGTATTCTACTGCTAATTCAGATCAATATTAACAAAAAAAAAAAAATTTAACATGAAGTTTTTTTTTTTGTATCAGGGTTTTTATGGCCACAGGGATATTCCACCCTCGTCGTACCGCAAGATATTTGATCCGAAAACAACGAAAAAACAACGCGATGACGCAACAACACAAAGCTCGAGTGTCCGCGGGACCCCGCCAACTGGGAAACCCCTCGCAGACATTAACCAAGGTCAGACAGCCCCGATGTCACAGAAGAGACTAGATAGTCTAACGTCACTTTTCGAAACTACACGGAACACCTGAAATACATACCCGACTGTTTCTGCTCAGTCGCCAAGTGGTTAGTGGCTCGGAAAACGACACGTAGAAAAAAAAACAAAAAAAAACGTAACTTTAACTCGGTATGAGCATCCATTATGAACAGACAAAATAGCCAAAGCTCAGTGTATAGCCTGTAGCTGGCGTTCGCCAGAGACCTGCACTGATTGGCAGAGTTGTACATGTGCAGCGGTGCAAACTGCCCTCTACCACCCCGTGTCTATTCGCCTTTTTCGTCTCGTCTTACATTATCTCGGCGTAGTGATTACAGGTTTTATTGATTATGCTGGTTTGAAGGTGACATTAATGAACTACTGAGCCCAAGCTTAGCATTTTACAGGCCGTAGCCCCTTATTTTTGCATACCGTACGCGAGTGTGCTGGTGATGTGGAAAAGAAGACAATAAAGCCATTCTTCTCTTTGCTAAGTGCACATTCCAACCAAATGCATAACACCTTAAATTGCTCAGCTCATAAAGAGACGTGCACAAGTATAACAAAAAAAACCAAAAAAAAAACAACACGCTGGGAAAATCTCCTAGTACACTGTAAAGCTTAAAATCTCCTCAAGAACGCCAATTCTTAAATTCTCACCCACATTTTTACTTTTGCTACTCGAATAGATTATTTAGTTTAGGCTAGAAAATGGTGTCATTTCATATTTCGAAAACGATCGAAACGACCATTTAGAGGTATTTTTGGGGTCGACCATTTCTGTTGGAGTGTGCTTTGCGTGTAAAAGGGTTTTTCCCGGCGTTAACATGTAGCCAAAAAGAGATTTTATGGAGGAACAGCAACGGTGCTTTCAGGGAGCGACCGTGCCACAGGGTTTCCTGAAAGCACATGCGTGTGCTTTTGTGTGTGTTTTGGCATCACTTGGAGCCAGTAGTCGCAGGTGTCCTCAGGTCATAATGCATTTCCTTGCTTGCTAAAGGCAACACCATTGCCTTGTCGGTTCTGATATGCGTCCATGGCTGCGGTTCTGTTGTACGTGATACTTATTACATTTTCACTCCACTTTTATAGCCTTCTGTGCATTCCTAACATCGTTTGCTCTATAGCACTATCATTTTGACCAGTAATGGGAATCTCTGCAATAAATGCATACGTCTTGTTCAAGGAATGTAGTCAATGTCAATAAAACAAATAAAAACGATATCCTTTAAGTGGAGGCTCTTTGGATACTTATAGGAAAGTGGTGAAAAACACATATTGCCCTCGATATCATTTCACATGGCTTCATACTTGAACTCATTTCTCGTGGTAAGCAACGCATTTCTCCCTCGAGCCGAAAAAAATCGAAAGGCTCTGGCGTTGAAAGTACTTTCGAAAAATGCCATAAATGCTCGCACGGCGAAAATAAAACCGTTTCTATTCTTTTTCAAATACTGAGCTGCCAGTGCCGTAGGAGTAAAATATGTATATATGACATCTGCAGCCGAATTGAGCAGTTTTTCTATTTGTTAAATTGTATCTCTGCTCTGCTGAACACGATGATGATTGGTGAGCATTTCAGCCGAGGTTACCAACCAAATGACCTGCATACTGAAAAAAATATAACAACTAGCCTGGTATCGCACAGAGCCAAACACCTCACAAATAGCCAATCACAGTTGAACTGAGAAGATCAGAGACCCCTTTCCTATTAAGTGGTCCCACTGTATGCAACGATGGAGGAAGACCAGAGAATATGACATTTAAGTCTGTTTTTCATATCTATGATAAAGACATCGAGTTTTTTGTCCACAGCTTCTATGATTAATGAAAAAGACAGTTGGTCTATGATGCAAAACATTTTGTTTAGCATCCCCCGTGCACCCTCCACCATCCGTTTTCGACATCTGGTGCTCTCGTAACTTGAAGCCGGACCAGATTGAATTCACGACGCAGCTACCCATGCCGGCTTCACCACAATATCATCATCCACACTGTGTGAAATTAGAACATATTTTTGTAAAAATAAAGAAATACAGACAGTGCTTTTATCATGTATCACTCATACTCTGCCCCTCCCTCCTGTCAAACAGTCTGTTTAGATCAGGGCAGGCTCTGGGTGCCTCTCCCTCCCTCCAAACACAAGCTATTGTCTCACTCGGGAAGCGTAACGCCGGTGACACAGTGGTAGAGCAAGTGGTGTGTGTGTGTGTGTGTGTTTAAACAAGAAAAGGGCCGCCGAAAGAAATCGCCTGTGTGCAAGTGCAGGCGCAAAGATTTGAAATGACAAGTTAACTGGAGGGTAACTAATAGGGTTAACTGTGTAGGACGAGCCAGAGAGATAAAGGGGAGGAAGGCCGTGGAAGGAATTTTGCTTACACAGAGGAAGAAGCGAGTGTCATTTGGTCTAAAGGGTGGGGGGGGTTGTGCAGACAGGGTTAGAACAAGAGAGAAAAAAAAACGAGTTATCAAGAGAGGCAAAGTGAGACGGAGTGAAACCCGTGATGATAAGGAACATAATAAGATCAGTGTCTGTTCCGCGACTACAATGAGAGGACAGAGGAGGAGCGGGCCACGACTCATTCTTAATCTTAAAGTATCCTTCAGTGTGTGTATGAAAACAAATTCTTCGCCTTGCGATGTCCTGAGGAGGAGCCGTGAAAGGGGCATCGTCCGCTTCTTTTCTGCCGGGCTCACCTCTTTCGGCCTCCCTCTCTCTAATGAGGTGTGCGAAAGGAAACGGAAGCACAAGCCTCATTTTTCCTGCTCGCTTGGTTAATAGCGCGCCTCGCAAAGAGGGTCTCGAAAAGGCCAATGGTGCGCGCGCGTTAAGGAACATGGGGACCCCGGCAGTCAGCTCTCTCTCCTCACTCACTGCATTTTTCTGGTTTCCCTTCGAGAGAAGAGCAATACTATTTGGAGTGGCTCGGCGAGAAGCAGGCAGCGGAGGAAATCGAGGGGAAAACGATCTTCAGAAAAACAAATTCCCTGGCCTCTGCGTCGCCAACGAGCTCCGTGCACAGCACTGTAACCACGTTGTCACCAATACTTAAGAAATAAAAAAAAAAGAAAATAAAAAAGAGTCAAGTCCAGCTAAACGCACGGAAGCCAACAAGTGATGCAGAAAAAAAAGATGCATTTATATCAATCCTGATCATATAAACGAGAGCTGTTGAAGAGAGCGTTACAAAACACCGAGCTTTATAGAAGCAACGGCAAAATTAGACCATTCATATAAATAATATAAAGAACCGACCGGAGCTTGGCAGCAAAGCGGCTCTAAGGAGGAAACAACGCTTCTATTATCCTGTTTCGATACACTCCCCTTCCCTCCCTCTCTGCCTCTTTCCTTCATCCCTTTCCATTTCTTTTCTACTCCATTTTCCCCTGGTGAAATCCCCTTTATGTGCTCAGAAGGAGAGCGAATGTCCAAAACCACTTTCCAAATCCCCACGCGTGTGCTCGTCCCCATTTTTTAAGTGTCTGTGTATGAAAGTGGCAGAGAGAGAGAGAGAGAGAGAGAGAGAGAAAGAGAAAGGGGGGGATGGAGAGAGGGAAAGAAAGAGAGAGAATATTGGGGATGGAACCAAGAGAAGACCGAAAGTGCAGGAGAGCGAGACCGGGTAAACAATATATGTGAGAAAGTGTGAAGGGTTTCCCAATTCTCTGTGGTACCACACACACACACCACACTGAAGTCCTGTGGAACACCAGAGGGGGAAACAAATATTAAGTCAACAATATTCAGTGACCTGACTAACTCTGTGATTGGCCCAGAACGGCTGGTGCCAATTGGTGGACGGATTATTATCTGTCCCCCGAGTGGCTGGGCTGTGAGAACCAGGAAGAGATCTGAGACATCGGAGATCTTCTACATACAAAAAAAAGTCATCCGGACACAGCTTCTGGCTGTATGTGTGTGTGTGCTGTGTGTGTGTGGCAGAGGAAGGGGTGGGGCGGGGGAGGGGGGGGGGGGGATGAGAGAGGGAGAGATTGTGTTGAAAGGTGAGTTCCAGAGGGGAAATCAAAGAGAGGACATCCATTCATTCCTCTGAGCCTGAGCTGTTTTTAATTTATGTGGGAGAAAATGTATAATTTCCCCTGACAAACACACACATACAAATACCGAGTGTGCTCCATAGTCACCATATATATATATATATATATATATATATATATATATATGTAATAATTTACATTAATGTTGTGTATTAATTTAGAGATGAATAAAAACATTTGCTTCAACTTGTATTTTCTCTAACTCGCTATATTAAATGAAATGCTTTACTATTCCCCATGGCAATTACAGTTTTCCATATGGATGTGTCAGTGTGCTTATATATGCCCAATTATAGTGTGTGGCACTATAATTGTGTGTGTGTGTGTGTGTGTGTGCGCGCGCACTTGGTGGTGGGGGTTTGACTGCAATACTACAAATGTCCGATTTCATTCATGCCTTAGTATGCGAGTGCCTTGAGCACGTTTCCTTTTTTTTCTGGCTCTGGACTCGTAAATGTCTCTCCTGTGGACACTTAAAAATGGAGAGACAGAACGGAGGGGAAAGAGGTCAAGACGGGAGGAGGGAGGTTGGAAGAGTGGGATTTAGAGTAAGAGGAGGAAAATGTGGAAATATGGGATGTTTCCGAAGAATATAAACAGATAATGACGGGGTTAAAAAGGCCTAAAAGTGTCGAGCATAAAGATCATGTGCTTGTATTACGTTGGGTATTTTTTTTTTTTTTTTTTAATCCAAAACATAAATATGGCCACTTCGGTCATTTCTATCCATAATGTGCATCTGCCAATGATGAGTAATTAAAACGATTCGTTATATTATACCTCCAACGCAAACACTGAATATCTGACTATGACCTCTTCAGACTACTGATGTCGACTGATGATGAGTTTTCAAATATGCCACGCATGAAGGAGGCCCTATGTGATGACATTTGATCAGCCATCAATATTTCTGCTAGTTTGTGAACAGAGTGTTGCTACGTGTTATTAGAAAAACGTGTCATGATCCTTGAAGCATTTCAAAAATCATACGATCAGAACACCACCACCACGAGTGTCCAGTGCTGCCCTCTGAAATGTCTCTTCCGGTTTTCCAAACTAAATGGGATAAACAATAATCCAGAATGGATTTCGGTCGCTCTTAATCGTTCTAAAAATAGAGGGCATAGATACGCAGCAAGGGATACACTAACAGATGTTAAAGAAAGGAAGTGCCATCATATTTGCCTCCTCTTCCTTTATATAAAAAACAAAACAAAACAACGGGAGTTGCGTGGAGCAACATTGTCCCACGCTAATAAAACTGAGATAAGCAACACCCACTCATTGTCTTTATCTCTGGGCGAGAAGTCACAGTTTCAACAACGAGTCCCACAGAGAGAGAATTCCCTGGAAACAAAGTTAAAAAGCGAGAAGAGTCGGGCGGGGGAGAAAACTGAGAGCGAGGGAGAGGGAGTTAACGTGGATCAGGGAGAGAGGCGGGCAAACTGAGAGAATAATAAAGAATAAGAGAATGAGAATGAGAATAACAAGAATACAGGAGAGAAAAGAGGAGAAGGAAATAGACATGTCATATTACTGTGAAAACAGACTGAAGCCTATTCTGCCTCCAATAAAACCTTTCAGTGCATCTCTTGCTTTACCGGCAGGACTCCGGAACACAAATTTACCGGCCCAAAAAAAAACGTTCTCCGGACTAGATTTGCGGGCGGGTGGAGTAAGGGCATCCTGTTAAACATTTTCAGCAAATGAATGGGTTTCGCTTTTATTCGGGTTCCGTCGTAATACCAGAATCTATATGGTATTCTTGTTTAAACTGAAAACGATTTGCCTTATTACTTTCCCATTGCATTAAGGCTAAAGTAACTGGCCTCCTTCCATCCATCCATCCATCCATCCATCCAAACGTCCGTCCGCATTCACCAAGGGGATTTGCAACATGCAATGTGGGAGTACCTGAAATAAATGGAAAAGGTTTTACATAATGTTTTTTTTTTTTTTCCTTTGCAGCAATGGCCTGGAGTGTTTCGTGCTCAATAAAACCACGCGCGGGGATACCGCCACAGTTCATGGTGAATTTGAAGGCTTATTTCTACTCGTGCTAATAGTACGAGAAAACAACCTTCGCTACCTCCAGGCTTCTGTTGCCCCAAATTAAGGAAGCCTGTGTCTTTACATGTGGGGTGGGGGGCATTTCAAATCTGCCTGCGTCTGAGTCTTTGTCCCCGTAAAGGTTGATCTTGGATTATGTGGCTCTCAGACAGCCGTGTTTGTCCTCTTTAAAAGCACCCCGAAGGGAAGAAACTTTTCATAAAATTATTTAATGTCCACTCTGTGTGGGCACTCCACCCTGGATCTGCCTTGAGGGTAGAGTTACACTTTCCAACGGGCAGCCATCCCAACTAAGTGATGCCATCTGAGCACTGGTGTGTGTCCTTTGTTCCATCTTTCAGTAGCCTGGGAAGCCAAGGGGGTCGTGAGAGACAGAGATATGTAGAGAAAGAGAGGGAGAGAAATAGAGTGAAATAGAGAGAGAGAGCGAGAGAATGAGAGAGAGAGAGAGAGAGAGAGAGAGGGTTTGCCATTCCTCGGTCACCCTGTGGTTTGTGGCTCAGCGCTCTCAGGCTGCCGCACATTCCTCCATTGAATTCTTTCCCTCGCTCCGGCTCTCAGTCAACAGTGATCTGGGTTTGATTTCCCCAGATACATCCTATCCTATCTTCAGAGCTCCATTATAACCCAGAGTCATAATTCCTCCAACACAGTTAAAAGAAAAATGTCAAATCATCCCATAATGTTTCGGGGGGGGAAATTCAATTTCGGGGCCAATCCCTGCAATTTACCACAGCAAACCATACCTGATGATTTAAGAAAACAGAGAGCATATTTTTTTGGACTCACAACACATGGTAGACAATTCAAAGGCAAATAATCAACCGAACGCATTCAAGCCGCCAAAACAAATACAAAATAAAAATAACAGCCACAGATTTGCCCTTTGTCACATACTTCCGGAAGAAGCCTGAGGGAAAAACCATCTGATGAACTTCGGGAGTAAATCTATCATGACATGACAGCGCATTGATTTTTACCATACGTCAGAGTTTGGCATTTTCAGTAAACACACAGACTCGCACAATTGTGTCTCCGTGACTTTAGAGGACATCACACTGACATTTCTTTCCCGAGGACATACTCAAACTTAACCTGACCTTAGCACATGCCCTCACCTTAAACTCAAAATATTTACATCATGGTGACATGTGGGGAACTAACAGATTTAGGTCCCCACAACGTCAGTAATACCTAGACCGCACGCTCGCGCGCGCACGCACGCACGCACGTACGGCTACTTGCCACTTTTCCCCAATTTTGTCAGTCAGCCAACAACATGGAGCAACAAACAAACGTGAAACAGAATCCAAGTCAAACCATAAGCCAGTTCCCTCATGTTTTATTCATAAACCAACACGGGCATCCCACTGCTGCATGTTTAGTTTATTTCCCTGCCTTTTATAATTGGCTGTCTCACACGTCAATCATCCAACCGGAGCCAGCTGGATATCGGGGATGTAGTGCGTGTGCGTGTGTGTGCGTGCGTGCGCGCCACATGTTGTTACGCTGCTGACTTTAAGGAGAGGCCTGCCATTTACCACATTTAACATACATACAACATGTGTGCGCGTGCAAATACTGGCAAAGACAAATGCACCAGTACAACTATAAGGCAAGAGAAGTCGGACCAAGTAACATGCAGAAGCTTTTTCAGGGATTATTTTGTTTTTTTTCCCCTCGAACTTTACGTTTGCACAGACACACTTTTTAAGAGAGGAGCCAGTCAGGATACACAACACAACCGCAGGATCAATGCAAGCTCAAACACATCTCTGATAACTGTTGGTTTCGGGCTATGCTATGTTTATTTGTTTTGGATCAAGTTATTGACTGACCTTTTCGTCCGGTGTCAGACTTCTTCTTGTTATTTTCCTAAGCATCAGAGACTTAATGTGATCTAGCGATTTTCCACATGGCACAATGCCAGCTCTTGACAGAAAAAAAAAAAAATGCCAGCTCTTGACAAAAAAAAAAAAAAAAAAAAAAAACAACAGTAGGGGGAAAAAGTTGGCTTGAATATATGCAATATTGCATTAATTAGTGTTGACTCAGTCGCAAGTTACCACCCTGCCTCAGTGGGCGTGTGTGTGTGTGTGTCTGTATGTGTGTGTGTGGGTGTATACCATCCCTCTCAGCTTACACAGTAGCCAACAGAGGGACAAAGGCAACATGTGTTTCAAATAGCCAACTCAAGAACTGGAAATATACTTGTAATTACTACCGCATGTCAACAGAAAAACACACACACACGCACGCACGCACGCACGCACAAACACGCACAATGCGTATGCACAAGCAAACACCCACGCAAACAATTCATCCAATACATGGGTGGACAGGAAAACACTTGACAATTCTTGTAAAAAAAAGGTACAGTTCTGAAAGAAATAAATCCTGAATTACCTCACGACTTCACCCGCGCACACACACACGTCATTTATGTGCGCGCGACTGTGTACCTGTTTGTTCGTGTTCGTTCCGCACATGGGTGGAGGAATTTCGAACAGCAGCTGGGAGATAGAAATCAAAGCCACTCTCCTCTGCTGACCCTCTCTACGCTTCCCAGGGCGGACATTACGTCAGGGCGGCAGTTCCCTATCTCCCTCCGTGTGCGTCACCGTGATGGGAATAGCACTCGAGATTCCCACTTTAATTCCGGCATCCGTCAGGCCCTCTTTGCACCTTGGACCGTCTCTCAATAACTCGATTTCTTTTAATAAAAACGCCATCCCTACCAAAACAGAACCACCCCCCCCCCCTTCCAAACAAACCCACCCCCCCCCCCCTTCCCCCCGGGTTAAAACTGAAAATAACTCTACCAAGGAGGCTTATGGGGGTTCACCAGCACCGCAGTCCATGTGAGACTTACTTATCCGAGGGGGTATCTTATTACGTCCATTCATTGCGGAGCGAGAGCAGCGTAACCTTTTGACTGGGGAGCTAAATCACGGCTATTATCCACCGGCAGTGCTCGTTATTCTGCACTCCCTCTGCGGGACGGGGCGCTCCGATTGACTAACTCTTCTCTAAACTGTTTCCTTTACATGGATGGAAGGAGAGGGAGGGGGGGTGGGGGGGGGGGGGGCATAGGGGGGCATAAAGACACAGATGAAAGAAAGGTCGACTCCGAAGATTGTGGCTGTTTTTGTATTGAACTGTTTCCCTTTTTTTTTTTTTTTTTTATAAATCGGGGGAACGGAAGAAGTACAGTAGCAGGAGGAAAAGAAAATGTTGAGGGACGTCCGAATGATTAATACCGGCAAAACAATTTCCTCCTCTGATGAAGTGTCATTTTTCCCAGAGAGGCACGTTGGAGGCGCACAAATGAATAGGAGCTTTTGTTCCACGTGGAAAATAAATTACAACTACAGACTGTGCTTAAAACCACATGCGCGGAACATAGGAACACAGGGGCAATCCATTTCCAAACCTAGTAATTGTAAACTACGGGATTGACAGTAACTCTGTGTGTGTGTGTGTGTGTGTGTGATTGTGTGTGTGTGTGTGTGTGCTACATGTGTGTGTGTGTGTGTGTGTATTTAAGCATCTGCGACTGTGTCTCCTGTAAACCGATACCTCTTTCCACATTGTTGAATATAAGACACACAGCCGGGAAAACAAATTAGCCATTTTTTGGTGAAACGCAAAAGAATACTTGTATTATATCAAGCCCTACTCCTGTGTGTGTGCGTGTGTGTTTATTGTGGAAAGGTCACACTTGTATCCATACTTACCGTTCAACAAAAGAAAGGTTCGGGTTATTCAGTGTAGTGTAGTCCGTGAAAGAAAAATCAAGTGTTTGTGAATATGAAGAACAGAGGGGGGGAAAAAAAACAGGCCAGAGAAAAAACGTGCGTGTGCATACCGATGGCATCCATGCATGCGTGCGCCTATTTGTTTCACAGCAGATAGACGATATCCGACAATCTTGGGGGCATTATAGTCTGGCCAGCGGAAAGTTGATTTTCCGCCACCCTCGCAGCCTCAGTTGTGTGGGCCGTTTGGCTGCTAACTGCCGGGTTGTTATTCTGCTGCTGACTGACACCAGCCTAATGGCCTCTAATGGTTTCTAGTTTTATGATGCCTTCCACTTCAAGTGAAAATGTAGAACGCAATGAGCGGCGTCTCTGCACTTTTCTTTGCGTCTCACCGACAGGCTCTGCCTCTCTTCCTGCCTTAAATGTATAGTTTCCTCTCTTTCTCCCGCACACAAAGCCGGGATGGCATTTCAGCGAATTTAAATGAAAGGAGGGAAAAAAACGCACAGCTCAATCAGCTTGAGGCCGAGACGATACACAACTAGATTTTGATGAAAATGACGAAAAGCTTTCCCGCGGGGTCACTTTGAATGCAATAATCTGGCGTGGACACATCGTGTAATCGGAATTCTTTATCACCTTGATCCAGATGAATACTGTACACCGGAAGATAAGGGTAAGAGCGATGTAGACTGCGGTCGGAAAAAAAGCCAACATAATACGGCCACAGCAGAACCACCAGAGGCCTGTGGCGAATGTTCAGGTTCTGTGGTCCCCTAACTTTTAAAATTGGGAGATCAGATTTCTTCGGATTCTTTTTTTTTTTTTTTTTTTTTGAATCCCTTTAAAATGATTGAGGGCAGCAGAATGACCCGGGCCATGTGTTGCACTTTGGTAAGTAGGTAGGCGGGAACAGTGCTAACCTGTTAAAACGCTGCGAAATGTGAAAAAGACTCGAGCTAAAAAGAGTGGCACGCTCAACTGCAATGTTGGATGCTGCTTTTTTTTTTTTTTTTGGAGTGCTGACACCGACCCTCTTTTGCTGCGATACCCTTTAAATGTAAAATAACACACCGCCAGAGGGAAAGAAGGTCTGCGCGTTGTCATCCAGGATGGAGTGGTCGGGGCAAAGGTAGGGGAACGGAAATGACGCGTGTGCCCGTGTGTGTGGGTCCGTCGGTCCAATTTCTGATTTATAGCTGCCCTCCCACCGAGAGCCGGGCTAAAATGTATAACTAAACGGTACGGCACACCCAGTCTAATTGTCACCTACACCAGTGATTATATACTATATATATATATATATATATATACGTGTGTATACGTGTGTCATACGTGTGTATACACACACACACGTATGAGTGTCCGTCTTTTGCTGTCTCTCTTCATCTACAACTTATGAATTCAAATGTCCACTATGAGCAAAAAAAAAAAAAAAAAAGAAAAGTGGGTCTCTCCACCACAAATGGACCGACATTGTCTCAAGACGGCGGGTAAGGTCAAGAACTGCACAGTCATGCAGCACGCCACCGTGTGAGGTGCCTCCCCTTTCACCCGCCACTGCCCTGACACTCGGCGTTTTCCCGGAGCCACCTCTTCCCCATCGCGCGTTGCTCCCCGTTTATTTAGGCACAGGCAGACATTGTCGTTCGAAAAACGCGCGCAGGCAGGCAGATGGTTGCAGTCGCTACTTTTTTCCCCCTCTAAATGTCAACCTTTATTAACCACCGAACTACGCGACGTACGCCATTAGGACAATTACATGAAAGAAAAGATAGCATTTAAATGCAACCCAGCTCCTGCAGCCAGCCGCAAATATCCCGCGGAACATATGTTCAACGCATTATTGCACGTGGCCAGGGACAGAAGGTCACCCCTGGCGTGCGCACGTCGCGTCGCCACACACGCTACGGCGGCTGGAAGCCGCTGTCACTGTGGGCGACGGGCAGAGACGCAACGCCCCGCCACCGGAGGTAACGGAATGCCCCGTCACCCCCCCGGGCAACAGAAAGCCTTGTCACCCGCGGTGACCGAGTGACGACATGACGGCCTCCGACAGGCCAGACGTGGAGGTATGACGCGCCTTCGGGGCATGGCGTAAAAGCATGGACGGGGGTGGAGAGAGATGGGGGCATGCTTCTAGGGAAAACTCCACTACCAGTCAAGTTAATGGGTCAGAAGGAGCGTGCCCTACTTACTGTCAGAGGAAGTCGACTCATAACCTCTCTGTCAAAAAATCTTTATTTTTCCTTTCACGTCATTATCGTTATTAACTATTTATGTCGGACGGTCCAATACTTTGAACGGATGACGGGCTTTTTTTTTTGTTGTTTGTTTGTTTGTTTCTGGCGCGGCATTGAAGACCTTTGTACGAGGGGAAAAAAACTAAACAAAAGAATATGAGTGATGAGACGGATGAGATATTTCATCAGCATTAGCGGGCCGGCATTAGTCACCATGCCCCACAATCAATGGCTCATTCACCAGTTGCCTGACGACGGGTTGACAGCCCATTTTCTATCCGTGCGTGCGCGCGCGCGCGCGCTGGATAATATAATCTCACATAGCGCTCCGCGTCACAGCGCGGTAATGACCATGCCGACGCGGTTGCCACGGCTGCCTCCCTCCGCGAACCTCCTCCACCGCGCTTCTAAGAATGGTTCATTTAACTAAAAATGTTCAGTGAAGCAGGATTAGCTCCCCACGGCTGCTTGGATTTCATGAGAGACGCTCCCTCCAAGAGCGGAGCCTCTATTTCCAACCCAGTCTCACTGTAGACCGTATATATGCGTAACCATTTATACCGCATATATACGGTCTACATATATACTGTATAATGCATACCTTTTGTTCCTTGTATGTGTGGGAGGGGGGGCAGGGGGGGAATAAATCACACGACATCGGAATAAAACGTCGACTGCTAAATCTGCCAACCATCAAAATGATCCTTAAGAAAGCCATCGTGGAACTGACAATGAGAATCACCAACGCGCATCATTTCATTTTATAACCCATTTTTGAATATCTGCAAGAGTGTGATACACCTTTCCCACACCTCATTGTTGACCTTTACAGGGCAAAAAGTGTATTCATTACATCTAATATTCTCTGCATACATTTGTCCGTATGAGTCAAATCCTTGGTTTTGTTTTCCGGCAGTGAGGAAAAAGACTCAACAACCAGAAGGCATCAAGTGGCAGAGAGGTGGAAAAGAGACAAATTGACTCAGACAGAGAGACGAGAGACTTACAAAAAAAAAGAGAGAGAGAGAGAGAGAAAAAAAAAAGGGAGACAGACTCGGCATAGATCACAGCAAGGTACTCTAATTGAAAAAAGCCAAAGGAGAAAATCATTAAACCAGCCCCACCGGTGTCTCCCTTATTAGATTCCCCTGTCGGTGTCACGCCGATTAAATTCCCCATTGTTTCCCCTAACAAACTCTAAACTCGCAGACAATTTGTTAAGCAGACGGGATTACAGAGAATTCCGAGAGGTGTGCGCGTGCGCTCGTGTGTGTGTCTGTGTGTGTGTGTGTGTGTGTGTAAATGGAGGTCTGCCCAATGTTTTTTCTCGCTTTCAAAACTATCCATATTTCTGTTTTACTGAGTTACAGCTGCTGAAATGAAAAAAAACAAAAAACAGCGGGAGACGTCCTCAATATTTAACACGCCAGAGCTGACCTTTCCTGAACTCCGCGCTTGTGTCAATTTTGTTCGACAGTGGTGTGAAATATTGACTCGTGGAAATGTCTCCGAAACACCGACATGAAGGAGAGGGGACGCGCTCAACCTTCTCGCTGTTTTTTGTTTTTTTCTTCTTTCTTTTCAGTTGTCAGCCTGTCTCTTCAGGCAACGTTAGCAATCGCGTGCGTTTATTGCAAACCGCCGTGTGTCAGACAGATGCCGGAGAAGTGGAGTTGGTCATCTTTTAACTGCTACAGAGCAACATCACAACCATCCCTCCCTGCTGCCCTTTATGCAATATCGTCCAGTCTGTAAAGTCTCACTCGTCCCCATCTCCCCCATCATCAATATCATAATATTTTCCATCTGCTCTGAGAGACGGAGACATAAACCAAGCTCAGGCCGCCGCGAACAGCTGCAGGCATCTATTCCCATATATTACAGTATGCCTAACCCCCACATATTTATGTCGAGCCCATCACTGGGTACACCAGAGCCTATTACTCTCATTAGCTTTTACGGCACTTGGCCGGCACAGCGTTTGCATTTGCGGGGAGTCGAGACGATGGATGACCGACGCGCTTTCAGCAAAACGGTGCCATTTTAAATATACACCATCAAATAATGTTTTTTTTTTATTTTTTTATGTGGCTTAAATACTGACATAATGTTTATCTCTCGCTGGTAAGGCAAAGCGTGCGACTGTGCTTGGAGATAAGAGCCCCGGAGTCTTGGGGGGAAAAAACAAAACAAAAACGATCATGACATGACTTCTTCCAAATTGGCAAAACAATCAAAACAAGTCAAGGAGCTCGCGGTGAGCATCATTTCTGCGCCTCAAAAGTGGATCGCAACTGAAGCATTAACATCAAAGAGATACAGCAGCCAAATTGCCTTCAGTGCCTTAATACGATTTGACTTAAAACCTCTTAAAAGGAGCTTAATTCAGACAGATTTTCCCTTACGGGGCTGTAATGGCTTGACATGCATTGGTGAAAGGGGAGAAAAACAAAAAAAACTGAATAATCCAGGTACAATTTCACTCCTTTCAGCGCTGGCAAACTTGTTCCACCGTATTTCAAAGGGAGCACCAACAATAGACGCCGCCATTATGGACCAACTGCCTCTCGGAATGGAAATCGCACAAAAACCACCAAGCCGAGATGTAAAGCAGGTGCTTCTGATCAAAATGCTCAGCCTGGATGGCGTGTGAAATCTGCTGAGCTGGCGTGTCCATTTCGCCGCGCAGCTACAGCCGCTCAGACCAATCAAGACACGCGGTAATTTCCCCAACGTGGCCCGCGGGCAGCGCGCTGACTGTACAATAACCACGACTGCGAGACACGTGTCGCACAGGAGCACGTCCGGGCAGAGAGTTTTACTTAACTTTGCATGTGGCCGCCCAATCATCGGGCTGCGCATTTGAATTGGGCGTCGCCGAAAAACACCTCCTCCCGCCCGCCAAATCTCTCGGCAATGTGCTGATGCCTTACGGTTTCAGCGCTTTGATTTTGCAGACAGCCCCTATCTGTGAAGTGAGCCTAATGCGCAGCACACTTTGCAGTGCTGTAACTGCCTGTGTGTGTGTGTGTGTGCGCGTGTGTGTGTGCGCGTGTGTAGATGTATACACAAACCATCTCCCCAAAGCTCTCTGAAATGCATTTATAGCTGGTAGTAAGCTGTCTTAAGTGCCACAGAGGACTGTCGGTGCTGTGGTAATGGCAGAGTTTGGGCCGGAGTGTATGTGCGCTTGTTGGTCTTTGTCTACATTAATAAGGACTGCTCGCCCCCCCCCAGCGTGCGAGCGTGCACACACACACACACACACACACCGCAGACTTAAGTCCCAGACCAGCTCGACAAGCTTAATACCATTATCAAGATTTACTGAGACGCTCATGCGGGACTTAAATCAAAGTGGTTGGTACACAGCACAGACAGAACCCATGTCCCAATTAGAGAGCCCCGAAGAATGGTGCTACACCGTGGTACACAAAAACACACACGCAATCTCGGCGTCTCACTATCTTTCTCTCTCAGACAGTTCTGCATATTCACAATCTCTCGGTCTCTCTCGCCACCGTGCCTTTGGCCTTTGCGGTGAGAGGGGAGAAAGAAAAAAAAAAAAAAACGCTGAAACAGTGAAAATAAAGGAAGAAAGAAAGAAAGGGAGAACGAGACAGAGAATGAGCAAGTGGGGGAAAAAAAACGGGAGTAGCATCCCAAACAGCTCCGGACGAGCCGAAAGTCGGCGCTGGCTGCACTTTGCTCCTGGTGTCACTGGCACATTTTTACACTGGGCTGATTTTATGATTTAAATACTGAGCGTGTTCAGAACTGGGGGGGGGGGGGCAATTAGCTGTTAGATTGTTTGTCCTTCATAAGGGTGGGGGAAGGGGGAGTGGGGGCATCCCTCTGTTCATTTCCAAGATTTCAAACTAAACCTATAAACTGCTTATTTCCATTTTAACGGACCCCCATTTGACTCTGCATTCGCAGTTCAGAGTTTATGAGTAACGAAGGCATGACATTAATATTTTCAGCAAACTGCCTGAACGTGTGTGCGTGCGCGCGCGCGTGTCTGTGCGAGGATTCCGCGCAACAAAGCGCGTGTGAGCGCGAGCGCGAGCGCCGAGTGAGCACGCACACATGGGACCAGGCATGTGGGCTTGCAGGAAGAGCTTTTAATGAGAGGAGAGAAAATTGCAGAGCCAGCATCTCCCCTCTGCGCGAGTCTGGCTCTGGCCGCCGAGCTGGAGATGTGCTGAAACGGCCGAGGTGCTCACCGAGTCTTTGTTCCTCGCGGTGAAAACACACAGAACACCTAAGATCAGAGGCTCCCTACGCCCATTCAAAACATCTTGATGATTCATTGTGGGGTGGGAAAAAAAAAAACAAACAAAAAAAAAACCTCCTTTCCACGCAGCTTTGGCACGGCAACAAACGACCACTTTCGATATTGAACTAATATGCATTATTCATGGCTGCTTGGCTCAAGGCATTGGGATTTTTTTTTTTTTTTACATGCCATAACCTTGTGTATTATCAAAACAGCTGCTGATTAATGGAAACGTACCATTCCTTTGGAGCCTGCGGTATAGCGCTTCAAAAGTGAATGTGACGAAGTTTCATTCAGGCACAGTCGGAGGCTTGAAATGAACACTTCGGCCGGTGGGTTTTCAACTCGGCACCCATGCAAGTCATCGTTAAACGCAAACTGAACGCAGCAGACGCACCAGCAGCGTGGGTGGATGACCACCGCACACGTGCACCGCAGGCCGAGTTCTACCGCAGGCCGAGTTCTGCGGCAGGCCTGATTTACTGTTGCGGTGAAATCCCATAAAGAAACCTGAACCCCTCAAGTCCTGGTGTCAGCTTTTATTTATTTATTTTTTGTTATCTTGAAAAGATTTGGCCCCTGGGGTTTATCTTTGAAAAATAATAATAATAGTAAAAAAAAAACAAAAAAAAAAAAACAAAGGGGGGGGGGGGGGCATTTCTTTGATAAACGCTCAATTTCAGTGAGCTTGATGTTCCAGCAAATTCCGGACTAATTAGTTGTGAAATGTGTCGATCAGTGCCAGAACTCCTCAAGCGTGCTAAGCAACGCTTTGACTCAATCTGTGGCTCTAGGCAATAAATGAGCACTATTTTTCTGAATCAGATGTATGAGCGAGGCGGAGGTGACTTTCATAGATCCGGCGCAGGTACGAAATATGACTGAAAGGTAACATGTCCCGCTCCCTCTCCTGAGCTTTCCTCGCTTTTTACCCTCTGTGCCCTTGTTTTCATTCTCTCTCATTTTTCCCCCCACATTGCTCGGTGCTGGCGAAACACCTCGGTGAACATTTACCTTTTACAAATAAGGCTTTCCGCCACCCTTTTTTTTTTTATATATTTTCTTTTGTCTGACTGTACTTTTCTGCAGCCTTGACTGGGCTTCGCACTCTGTTTCCAAGATAAACTGACAAATTAGTGACAAAACACACAATACAAACCCACCCGAAATCCCACAAAAACTACACTTGCTCCCACACACACACGGACGGACGCAGATGCGTCCCCAAAGCAGAAGACAACAATCAATGTCGCCCAGTCACAGTTCAATAAGCAGACTAAACAATGTTGCTCCATTATTACTGTCTTGTTTAACCAACAGCACAAGAACAACACCGAGAATCAATACGCTGCCACGCGACGGAGTGTGCGTAGGTGTGTGGGTGGGTGGGTGGGTGTGCGTGTGTGTGTGTGTGTGTGTCTGTGTGTGTGTGTGTGTGTGTGTGTGTCTGACACTCAGCGGAGCAGCCACCAGGAAAAGGTCCTTGATGATTAAATGTCCACTTAAGCAGACCTCTGAGAGTGCCAGTGTGGGTGTTTGTGTGTGTGTGTGTGTGTGTGTCTGTGTGCGTATGCAAGTGGGGCATGTTTACGGGTGCGAACCAATTCTATGTATCCAACATGGGGAAAAGAGTAAATCTGCCCAGATATTGATTTTCCACAGTCAAATTGGTTGCTACACTTGGTCTACAAAGCTTGAATACAATCGGTTTTGTTTCACTGATTAGAGGGTCTTGTTTCAAGTATTGACTGGCGACAATGTAGGGCAGCCCTAACCTGAAATAGCACTTTAAAGTTAAGAAGCCCTTTGAACTCCAGGTCTTTTTCTTTAAGTGGCTACTTTGCTTTTCATTAGCCCTCCCGTCCCATAGAGCAGATAGTATTGAAAGTTTCCGAATTTCTATCTAGGTAATACTTCACACGTTGGAAGGGAAATACTTCTCCAATAGTACTACTACAATTACTAGTAAGCACGAAATCGGAGTCGACTTGAGTTCCATTACGGTCAACGAATTATAGTGTGAGGTGATTAAAATACAAAATTAAGAACCGAGTGACGTTGTTTGCCTAGGTCATTGAACAAACTGCAATGCTTTGTTGAAGAACGACCTTATCCCAAGAACCCCACAAAGTACATTTAAAAAATATATATATTTTGACTGCCACGTAAGCTTTGCAGTTCTCCGGTCACTACCGAGTCCGTATAACCCTGATGGCACCGGCCTGTCTGAAACCGAAGCATTTTGTTATCATAACTCTGCGCTCTGTAAATAATTCATCCAACACACCTCGCCTTTTCAGGCCCTAAAGAGCAAAAGCGATGGAACTAAAAGCTTAAAGGACTTGAACTAAACTCTAAAACAGCAGAGTGGGGTTGAAGCTATTCTGGGAAGGTGAGAGCTGTAATCCTGCAACGCAGGTGTCTCTCAGCGGAGGATTTAACGAGGGATAACGTCATTTGCTCTCGAACTTTTAAAAGTTAACGACGCTGTCCTCTCAATTACCAGCTTTTGATTGCCAGAGAAGATAAATATTAATAATAATTATTTGTCATTTGTGATGACCCTCATAAAACGCTGCATCGCATGGAATATCTTCATCAAATAATACTTGATAAAGTAAGTATATCAAAAGCCGGTGCTCAGCAAGGATAATATGCATGAGTCTAAGCCACAGGTTTTTGTTCCTTAGCAAAGTGTGATTATAGGAGGAAATTTTAACTGGCTACCTGTTGAGCAGGAATGATTTTTCTCCCTCTGCCACTCCTGAGAAAAATACGGTGAAACAGTGAAAATGAGAGTCAGACAAAAAAAAAACACACACACACATCATCCACCTAGAACCCCGAGTAGGAAAAGTTTGTCATTAGCTGCGAGTTCAGCTCATTTTCAAACCAAAAATAAACTTTTGCGAGTTGACCTGAGGCCAAAACGACAGCCCTGCCCTCATTTTCTGACGAGACCTCAGCACCGCGCAGAGATAAACCAAAAACCCCGGAGAGGCCCAGAGGAAGAAGCAACACAAATAACCACGGCAACAATACAAGGATTTGGAGGAGCCAGAGGGAGCCGTGGGCATTGCCTGGCTTCAGTCAGCTACTTTCTGCTTCTTTTGAAACTGTTCCTTGGGTGTGGATGACATTTCTCAGAACAGAGAAGAGGAGTTGGGGGCGGGTGGGGGTGGGGGTGGGGGCACTTCAAAGGGGGGGGGGGGCCAGAGGAAGAAGCAACACAAATAACCACGGCAACAATACAAGGATTTGGAGGAGCCAGAGGGAGCCGTGGGCATTGCCTGGCTTCAGTCAGCTACTTTCTGCTTCTTTTGAAACTGTTCCTTGGGTGTGGATGACATTTCTCAGAACAGAGAAGAGGAGTTGGGGGCGGGTGGGGGGGTGGGGGGGGGCACTTCAAATGTTTTTTTTCTGCAAAAGTTTTTCTTCCTCGTGTCTTTTGTTCAAAGTTCAAATCTGTCTTTCCCCCAGGAAGGACGGAGAGAAGAAAGCGGCGAGGGGAAGACGTTTCGAACTATATCGTGGAGAAGGACGAGGGGCGGTTAAGGAGCAACTGACACGAGACGGAGTGAAAGAGGACCAGAAGATGGACGCAGAGCGAGGGAGAAGACGGAGGGAGGCTCACGGATACTCATTCCACGTCCGTTTGATGTGGTGAGTTAACCCTGCTGTGACACTGTGCTTATTAGTCATGTGGCCATTCGTCTGTTGGCGGGGGAAAAAAAAGTAACTCCATACACATGACATCATGGGCGCCAATACGGGATTTATCCCTTACAGATGGCTAGTTGCCAAGGAGTGCATATCACGGCGCATGTTTCAACAAGTAGGCAACAACATTGTGATTGTGTGCAGCTGGTACAGTTGCAAGCCATGTGTCTGAGGTGGATGTCCGAGCCCCGATGTGCCGCTCATCAGTAGGCCGCTGGAAAGCCAAGCCAGGTTATAAAACGCTTCAAAGGGGTAGGAATACTAATTATTATTATTTTATTTCTTTTTTGCTTAGGTTTGCATGGAGAAAAGTGGCCTGGTCACTAAACTCCATTGACAAGCTCATATTGTGGTCAGCAACAGGACAGCTGTTGAAATGTAAAGATAAACAATTGTGATCTGTGACAACAGTAGTATAATGTCCTCTCTGGCTTAATGTTTTCCGAATCATAGAATGACATATGTTATCCACCAACATTATGCAAAATGTAGGATTTGATGATTGCGTACTGGACTGAAGACTGGAGTCCCACTAGCCTGGATGGCTGATTTTAACCATCAGACCCCCCCCCCAACTTTATGCAACAGTGCCATAGGGCCTGCTTAATCGTAGCGGCGCCCCTGCGTGATCAAGCAGCTGTGTTGCTCACTTCAAATGCAGGAGCAGCATCAATTTGAAGCTACATGATGCTTTTATGATATCCGTGATTAAATGACACGCATCCTTGGACATGAATATAATAAAGAAAAAGTAACTGTACAGGTGCCTTTCTAAAAACCTCCCAGGGCCAAACTATCAGACAGTGACAGAGACAGGGCCTACTGAACCTGCCAACAGCACAACTGTTATTACATATGGGGACACGGTGACTGTCCCTATGGCTACTTTAACTGCCAGACTAACCGTTTCTAAGCAACCATTGTGTGTGTGTGTGCGCGCGTGTGTGTGTGTGTGTAATGTGCGCACGTGCGTGGCGTTTTGGCGGGCCAATTGAGCCACATGTCACCGGACAGTGAGCCAGTTTGTGTGCTAAAAAACCGTTACGGCGCTGCCACACAAGCTGTGCCTCGGGGGAATGATGGCAACCGGGGAAAAAAAATAGCAGAAAACCCCCTGAAATGTGTTGGATCGCAGCCTGTGTGTCCTTTATATATGTCACATATTTTTAAGATAGTGTATATATATTTGTTGTCACCCCTTGTAAAATGACATCTCGCACTGCTGGGTCTATCAGAGGAAGGTATTTTCTATTCCTTTCTGTGAGGAGACGTCTAGCTGGGCCTGAAAAGCTGAGAATGCAACCGAGTGGGCCACAGTAAAAACTTGCACCCACGAACAAGAACCAGTCCAAACAGAAACAGGCCATTTTTCCGATTGACAGCTGAATACCGGAGTGCATACATGGTTAAGTAATTGTGTAAAAATGCTGCTTCATAATTTCTTTTACAAATTCCAGAATGACCGGATTTGTACAGAAAAAGATCTATCCAGTGTTGGAACCCGGCCTAAATAAAATGAAATACAATCAAATGGAATTCATTCATACTAACTAAGTGATGCTGGGAAAACACCATTTATCGGGCACAAACCTGATTAAAAGCAGTGTGGCTCCAGACAAAATAAAACATTGCTCCTCATTAGTGACTGCACTGTAACTTCTTTGGGAATAGATTCAGGCGAGGACATGATAAATGTTTTATTTCCCCCCACCCCCCCAGTCATTCCCTGTGCTGCTCACATGACCGAAGAATTAAATATCTTCATCATTTGGGATTCGATTTAGATCGTTGTCGTGCTGTGTCACTATAACTTTGCCCGGATGGATCATGTGCACGAGCCTTCCACATCCATGTAAAAATTACAACTAGATTTCACCAGCTGTCAGATCACAGCAGGGAGCCCCAGTCTGCATCCTCCCAAAATACAGCTAATGATGACACCCTTGCATATTTATGTGTATATGTATATATATATATATATATAATATTTTCAAATTGGTTAGGATTCCTTAATTTACTTATGTATTACTTAATTCCACATCCCGTCACACATACACACAAGATTAAACCCACTGAGCAGAAATGGCAACCAATAGATTTGCTCCAAAGTGGCCCCTCACAACGAAAAGACGCCAAGTGTCTAAGCCCGTATTAACATCAGCAGGCCTCCAACAAGAAACCATGCTATCAGCTACAATGAACTTCTTTTTTATGTGAAAACCAACACGCTCTGAGAGCAGCGACTCCCACTGTACCTGCCTTGACCCGGGGCTTTGAAGATATCCTTCGGGGGTGGAAATATGAAATACCGCAAGCAGAGAGAGAAAGAAAGAGAGGGTGACATTTAGGGTCAAATTCCTTTTTTTAAATAAACGCCAATAAATGTTTGTAAGACAATACGGCCCGGAGAGCCAGAGGGCTCCGAGAAGCACGGCTAACAAGTCGCAACCCGCACGCACGCGCACACGCACGGACACGCGCAACCGCATATACACATGATCTGCGTGGGAGAGAATCAATGAGAACAAAGCACGGTGGAAGCGCGCTACAAACAACAGCACAAAACAAGTCAGTAGGTCTGTGCTTTTGTAGCTGAGTAACCACGTTTCGGTGCCGCACTAAAAACAAACAAACATTTTCACTCGGAGGTTGGTTAAGATTTGAGAAGACCTTTAATCTCTCAATAACTCAAAACTATTTCGAAACTTGTATCTGTTGCCCTCATCATCACCCCGGTTAAATCCAACCTTGGAAACAGTCTTTGCCAAAAAAGAAACCGGCTCCCTGCCTTTGGATTCTGAAGATGCTGAATAAAGGTTTTTCGAGCCTTAAATACTATATTACCAGAGGAAAAAATGCAATATAATGATATTATTAAATTAATAAAAATATACAATTGAATCCGTTTTTTATTCATTGTGGTGGAGCAAGATGGAAACATTCGTTCGTCTTAGAATGTGTGAATTTCCCTTCCGACCTGTCATGTGTTATTGATATTGCACTCAATATTAAAGTCATTTCCCTATTGGAAAAACCCTGTGTAACCAGCCCTGAACCCCAAACACATGCCCATACATTAAAAAACGAACGCAATAAAAAACAAGGTATGAAATGCAATCCATAATTATGTAGAAGTATAACCTGTGGGAAAATGATGCTCCGTCTGTGGTGCAAATACATTTACTTATATATCCACATATATTTTATTCTTTTTTTTTTTCGTAAAGAAACGGACAAAACTCGGAGAAAAACAAGCTCGTTTTACACCATGCATAAAACATCCTTCGTATATATCGCATTGACCAAACCTTATTTACAGGCTAATTACCAGGCACATTATTCACACCGAGCCAACTCCAACTATGTGGCTGCTTTTCGCTAACAAAAAAAAAAACTGTTCACAGAGCAGCTCAGCTCGGCCCGATTTGAACAGCGCTAGCTCTCTTTGCCATTTGTTCTCATTATCTTGCACCTCGCTGGGCCAAAGGCAATCCGCTCAATTAGATGAAGTGCTCCGTCCTCCTTTCCGACCTCCAGAGGCACGAGTGAAACCTTTAACCTGACCAAAAGCCCCTTTAACTGGCCAGTTTTATGGGGACCGGGTTAATCAAACACCACGGCCACTGTGGGTGACTGAAATCAATTGTGGTAAATCCTCCTTTTCCCTTAAATCAAATCTCTGGCCTCTGTGAGCACTGTGATCAATGACTAACCCCGCAAACTCACACCCGCAGTTGATGTCCCTATAACCCGGTCCCTATATCTTTGTTTGGCTTCGCACTGGTTCAGCATTGCTCTCCCTGGCTTCTCAGCTTATCGCCCTGGTTCGCGCTATACTATATACTACACTGTACGATGGCTTCTTACCTCGACAACAGAATATTTCAGGAAGCGACGTTTTTTACAGGGGTGGAGTCGTTATTCTCTTCCCCTTTCTCTCCTCTCTCCACCTACATTACCTCCGTACCTATTCTCCTCGGGGGGAGTGAAAAAAATAATAAAATTGCTGCGTGCATGGATAATTCTGGAAAATAGCAACGTGATATTTCATCCCCCGTGCGCGCACGCACACGTACACACACACAAACGCACCCAACGTGCCGCCTCAGCAAAGCGCTGCCCATATTCATTAGCCACTAAGAATGCTGTGTTCGGATGAATCAGAGCAAACTGCTTACATGTAAACTTGTCACCGGCAGAGTAAAATATATCGTATTCCTTATTACAGTTGGTGCGGAGCCAACATCAGTGAATAGACCGGTGGCATGTGCAGTATGTCTATTGTATTCAGTGTGTGTGTGTGTGTGTGTGTGTCTTTGTACTGATCGCGCACGGTGAACTAAACTGCACAGTACGGGCTTTCTGAAGTTTTTGTACTTCGGTGTCTGCTTCTGTGTGTCTGTGTGTGCGTTTGTGCGTGTGTGTGTGTGCGTGTGTGTGTGTGTTAAGCCCTTGTTTTTCCTTACCCTACACAGGGTACAGTACAGTAAATTACATCGCGTCTACGAACAGGCAACCAAAAACCTTTTTATAACGATCGCTAAATCCCGTTTTTTTCCTTGCATCCTACAAAATTACAATGTGCTTTTTCAAAACAGGCACAACTCCTGCATGTATGTGTGTGTGTGTGTGTGCGCGCGCGCGATTCATGGCTCATGTGTGCAAAGTGCAGACGTAAGCCTGAGAGGTAAAAAGTTACAGTGGTGATTATAGTAATTATGGTTTCATTTTTTTTTTTTTTTTGCATATTCCCTGAGATGGACCACTAGATTACCAGACAGTTTTGCCCAGAGAGAGGGAGGGAGAGAGTGGGGAAAAGAAAAGAGTTACTGTTGGGGTGAGAGAGGGAGGGAGGGAGGGAGGGAGGGGTTGGATCCAGGGAGCGAGGAAGATGGAAAGAGAGGAAAACTGGCAAAAAAAAAAAACTATGTAAAAAGAAGAGACCAACGGAGGAAAAAAAAAAAAAAAAAAAAGTGAACAAAGCAAGAGAGAATGTAGTGGCGAATGACAACGGAGGAAAAAAAAAAAAAAAAAAAAAGTGGAACAAAGCAAGAGAGAATGTAGTGGCGAATGATACGAAGAAGAGAAAGACTAATCCTTCAGGCGGCTTCCCGGTGCTGCTCGTGCCCTCCTCCTCCTTCTCCTCCTCCTCCTCTCCCTTATCCTCTCTCCACACGAGGAGTTGTATGAGCTTTTACAGTGCGGCTTTGTTTCGTACCAAAAAGGAGCGTGAATGTCAAGTTTTGCTCCCCTTTCTTGTTCTCCTTTTCCTGCCACTTCACTCTTTGACCATTTTTCACTCACTGCGTAACAAGCTTTGAGAGTGAAACAAAAAGAAAACCCAGGTCCCCGGCCCCGTGGACCCCCTATTGCGGCACGCCGCCTTTTTTTTCCTCAATGGCAGCGTAATCGCGTATTCATGGTGACACGAATAAAGATTCTTTTGCCCCGACGCACAAACAGGCCCCTCAGCCAAAACACACCCAGCGTCCATCTGCTGGTCGTGTGTCTGCCCTCAAGGAATTGTTCTCTCCGACGGAGCACACGTATGTGTATGTATGCGTTTTTCGGCTTTCTTCGCACAAGTGTTTGTTTGAGAGCTTGACACCTTTGCCGCGACGTGGCGCACAAGGTTTAGGCCGACACAAATCTGTGACAATGCTGTTTCAAAAAGAAAATAAAAAAAATGCATATCGCAGATCCCTTAATCTGCAGACTGCCCTTAATATGAGCGCCATGAGCACAAAATCTGGAGACGCAGCAGATTGGTACTTTGGCATGGTGCCAAACAAAATGCCAGCGAGGGGGTGGGTGGGTGGGGGGGGGGGGGGGGATTAGGCTGAAGACGCAGAAGTTGGTTACGGGGGGGGGGGGGGGGGGGGGGGGGGGGGGGGGTATTAGGCTGAAGACGCAGAAGTTGGTTACTTCGCACAGACAAAAAAGAGACGGAGAAAAACAAAAGTGTCTCCGGTAATCGCTCGCCTCCGAACGGCGCATTGTGCTGCTCGTTGTCTCTGAAGCAAATAAACCAGCTCCAGCTATTTACTGGGGGGTTTTACGGTATCGAATAAAAAGAATATATGGACCATGAAAAGTCTGAGCTGTGGGCTGTGGGTGGAGGTAAGGCCTTAAAACAAAGCGATTCAGGGTGAGATTTCAATGGAGAACAGCTGGCACGGTGCGGAGCTGTCACCCTCCTTCTCAGGTCCATGTGTATGTAGTGGTTCCACACGTAGGCAGGTGTGGGTGTGTGTGTGCGCGCGTGTGGGTGTGTGTGTGTGTGTGTGTGTGTGTGTGTGTGTGCGTGCGTGCGTGCGTGCATCCCTCCCTCTCTCTGACCGATGAGTTTCTGTGACCACACATTCGCCCACACAGACACGCACACTCGCGAACACAAAATGTCCCGTTGCTTGTGAGCTCCATTCAGAGGGACAACAATATGTCCACTGTTTGGGCCACGCTCTAACTAAACAGCGTAAATCTAACTGGAGAATGGGACTGAGCGAGGAAAATAGTGAACAAAAAAAAAAAGAGACAGAAATGGCAACAAATGAGGAGTTGAGACGCTGGACAAAAGTAGAGAAATTAGTGGCCTCAGTTCACTCTATCAAACGTTGAGAATGGGACTCAAAAATGCTCAGAAGGCACCAAAATGAAGCTGAAGCAAAAAATATATATTTTTTTTAATGATTCGTTTTTCTGTGAAATGCGGTTGCACATAAAAGGTTAAATCCATGACTTAAAAGAAATGATAATTTTTTGCAGCGCAGGACTGCATGGAGCCAGTGGGAACGACATCGTAAGCCACTGCTTGGGAACAAACTGCCTTCTTTCAAAAACACCCAACCCACGCACACGCTCACAACCAACACAAAAACCCTGGAAATGAGAGCCCCAAATGAGGCCTTGGGTTTCGAGGGCCATGAAAAATTCATAATTCCAGATCTTTACATGAAACTCTAGCAGGAATTAGGCCTAACAGCGGGAGACGCTGGGAATCAGTTTCAGAATGTTGAGCTTCTCCTTCGCTTTCTCCTCTGGCCCTGCCTCTTGTCTCTCAAGTCAACGTGCCTGCACACAAATGAAAGGCTGAACGCACATAGCGAGACATGCAGTCGCACACAGGGCCACGCTCTCATGTTCCATCCTGGGTTTTCCCCCTAGGAGAATCAGAGATAGTAAAGGGAACAAGCGAAGGGTGAAACAACACTTATTCAAATAAAATATATAAAAAATAATGTTATCTCTGCTTTTCGCGGAAAAAAAAAACAAAAAAAAAAACGCTTGGCCGCTACACAAACAACCCACGTTCAGGCTCGTGATTCATGACACAAGTTAAGCTGTAATTGCCGTGTGTTTCTACACTGTACATAAAACGCACAGAGCTGCAGAGGCGCGGACAAGCTCCGGCAATTTTCACAGCTCAACATAAAATCTATTGAACGAACAGATGAAGCTGCGAGGCCAAAGGGAAAAAAGGGAGAAAAAAAAAAAGAGGTCAGAATCACCCATTGAACCCAGACTGACATGGAAGAGAAATAGAAAGAGAGAAAAGAAAAGTGGTTAAAAAAAAAAAAAAAAAAAAAAGTATCGTCACTGGACTAAGAGTATGAATTTTACGGATGAGTAAGAACGGATAAATAAAATAACTCTAAAATAAGGAAAGGGGAGTGGGGGTCTACCGTCACTGTGCTGCTGCTGACAGCAGGAGGGTCTCTACACAAAACAACTCCAGACGGTCAAAGACTTCCTTTCACACACACACACGCGCGCGCACACACGCACACGCTTTAGTGTGCCGGCATACACACAAAGCACAGAATGCAGACAGAATCCTGCATTGTTAGACTGCAGAAATATCATGCTGTGTGTGTGTGTGTGTCTGTGTGTGTGTCAGTCAGCCTGTCAAGTCCAAGTGGAGTGATCAAAGCTGGTACAAACCACCCAGGGAGAATCTCTCCCTCATCCATTCATCGGTCCCCCTTTCTTACTCCGATACAGAAGCAGCCTCAAATGTATCGCATAGAACCTGCTCGGGCCAATCACGTTTGGGCTGGCAGCAGCAGGGCGGCCAATCCACTCGGCCTATTTTGTTTTCAATAATTCCCAGCTGTCCCCCGACAAGCACTGAACCCTCGATGGTTGCAGTTCACCGTGGGACAGGATCAGAGCATAATGGGAGACAGCGTGGGAGCCCTGGCAATATCATAACGCCAACTGTGCGCGCGCACACACACGCGCGCGCGCGATAAGGAACACCGTATGAGCTTTGCAGGAACACTATTACATGGCCAAGTTCACACACATGTACAAAATCACACAATCACCCACATATAGACCTGCTGGCGCAGGCACACACACACAAACACATACACAAGCACACACCACAGGAGTTCTCTGAGAACATCCCAACGCTGCCAAGTTTATGAGCACACACACACACACACACACACACACACACACACACGTACAAACACACACTTCACAGCGGCACTCTCCGTACATCTTTACACCAGGTTGACAAATATACACCTACACACCACCGTCATCCTGTACCAACACACAAGCTTCCACACAGGCACGTACACTCCCAGCAATTTCTTTCTAACTCTGTAGTTGTGTAAAATCAGCGGAGTGGATGAAGACTCTATATTTAAACACAATTAAAAGGCCCCTATAAGGGCCATGACAAAGTGTGCTTCAGAGCTAAAACAAAACATGCCACAAAATGTATGTAGCCAGAACCCGAGAGCCAAACTGTGAAATCTGAAATGACGGAGAGTGCGAGGCCATATTAAATGCAAAACCCTCCGAACGCTTTTCAGACTAACAACCTATAGCAGCTGGATTGTAGAGCTTGACTATACCAAAACATGGTGATCATAATAAACAGGGGGGAATTTTCATACTTTGCAGAGTAATCTTGACACCCATTCATTTCAGATCAAATGTTAGCTAATGGCTTTTTAATAGGCCCAAAGGATTGGGGGGCGGGGCTTAGCTGGAAGGCTGACACAGCCACTCAAGTCGGCATGAGAGGATCTCAACTAACACTCACCTCTCATTGTGTGTGCACATGTCTGTGAGCGAGTGCGTCTGTGTGTGTGTGTGTGTGTGTGTGTGTGTGTGTGTGTGTGTGTGTGTGTGTGTGTGTGTGTGTGTGTGTGTGTGTGTGTGTGTGTGTGTGTCTGTCGGTGTGCAGCAGACTCTCCCTGCAGTTTCTATAGCACCGCAAACCTGGCAGAAAAATGTCGGCATGTCACATTAGACACGTTCATAATCAGGAACTTATTGTAAATAAGTCCATAATTAAATGCTCGGGAAAAAGCACATCCACTTGGATTCAATCTATTGTGTTTCATACTACTGGAGGCTACACAAAATGTATTTTTGAATCATTTTTCAGAATATTTAAATCCCCATGAAAACAACAACATTAATTCCCCCAAACACAGTCATCCTGAACATCATTACCCATACACTCAGAAAAAACAACATCAGCTACTCCAAACAATAAAACAAGTTGGCCAGAGCTATTTGTATTTGTATTTCCTGTTCAAAGACTAAATGCACATGGACACACTGGGAATTGCATCCAGCACTAATGTACAGAGAGGATCAGCTATGTCAACAAAGCAATGTGTTGCCCCCACTGTTAGGTCAATGTGTGTGTTTGTGTTTTTTCCCCCCATTCAATAGAGCAACAAACGGAGTGACTCCTCAAACACAAAGAAACAACTTCAGAGACACGAGTCGAGTTGTTTGGAACAGAGAAAGAACAGAAACAAAACAGAACAGTGTGCATGTGCAAAAGGGCCCAGCGGGAAATATACCCTTATAAAAATGGGAGAAAGGAAGGGAGTTTCATCTACCTGAAAAAACCTCACCACACTTGTACTTTCCAATTATCAGATTTCCGTGCCACTGTCAAATTGAGTCGCATGTCGGTGGCGAGGTGCAATTTATCAGAGTTAGCGGAGAGACTGCCCAAATCGTGTCCCTAAATTGCAATGTATTGATTTAACTGAAAACCAGTCGAGAGCGATCATAACGAATATCGGTGCGTGATGCTGGAATGCTGCTCCCCACGGCAACAAGAGCAAAATCGTGTCCCATAACTGGCCAAATTCACCCCCCGCCCCCCCAATAAAACCCAGGCCAATCCGTAAAAGTGATACCACTTTACCGACTGCATTACGTTGTAAGTTACAGTAGACCGTCCGAGGCTATCGAGGGGAATATTAGCTGCATAATGGAGCGTAGAGATGGAAGTAACCCGCTATCCTTGTGGAAGATTAGAATATTATGCTTAATTAGGGGTGAAATCCACGACCAGTGCGCCATAAGGTCAAACTTAAGTGACTGGGGCCATAAAAGGAAAAAAAAATGCGGGGAATTAATCGGCCCGATAAAGACAACAGACGGCTCGACTTTTCCGGCCTTTTGGATGAACATTAACAAATCACACAAGTTCTCTGTGGGAAGGTCACCGAGAGTGTGAAAGGGAGATCCGTCTTTCCCCCCTCAGCGTTTCCAGGGGACTGGGTTGCCACAGAGGGCTTAACAAATAAAAATAGAATGCCTATATTACGGCCTATATCATTTTTAATATCCCTCTTATTCTTCACTTGTGTCTCAGGACGTGCCCAACACAACAACACCTCAGTGTTGATGCCCTCCTGACGCCCATACGTGCTGAAGCTCTCTTTGGATTCTTTCACAGACTAATGATGGGGAGTTTTTTTTTTTTTTTTGTTTGTCCTCAGCTGTGATGTTTGCGCGTTTGTTTCCGCTGGCTCGTGTTTAGATGATTTAAAGAACAGTATACCTACATATAATGCGATTCTGGTACGTCGGAGTGTTTGCGACTTCTGATCTGTTTTCCAATCGGGCCAGCGAAGCGTCGCCTCGGGTTTTTTTCTTTTCTTTTTTTTCTTTTTTCTTTTTTTTTTTTTTTTTTTTACAAAGCGCTCTGCAGATAGACATTAGTCGAACATCACCGCTATCTCCTCGATTTAACTGAATTACAGGTATTTACACGTTTATTCCAAAATCGGTCCTGACCGAAAAAATAAAAAATCACTGCACTACCAGATTCTTAAATGGACATTACCCCCCGCGCCCCTCCTCCTTCGCCACCACTGTGTTCCTGCGGAGTTTATTCCCAGTCACATCGTGTTTATCCGGCTCTAAACAGCCAGTCCGGACAGACGTGTAATTGCACGATTGCGTCTTATTAAATCGTCCACGTATGATGCCAGTGTTTCTTAAATTCATTATAGCCTCCGCCTGGGTCTCTTCTCGCGGAGAAGAAACGTGGGCTGGGAGTTGCGCCTTTCACTTTGCACAGCGTGTGGGTACACAGTTAAAGCAGGGGCGAAGACATGCGCAAAAAAAATAAATATATATATATATACGTGTTGTGTGTACACACCTGAAATAACCCAGCCCAGCTTAAACACATTACATTATAGCGGCAGGAACGGAGAGCAAAGTATCTGCACATCGGAGACAGGATCCGTACAGCCCGGGATACCGGAGCGCGCAGACACGGGCGTCTCAGCAGTGAAGAGGGGCACTTGGAAACAATTGACGTGCTATTGTTGTTGTTTGAGTTTTGTTTGTGTGTGTGTGTGTGTGTGAGTATGCGTGCTGTTTTGTCCAACGGGGTGTGAGAGAAGCGGGGGTCTGTCGCCTTACCTTGAGCGACTGCCGGCTGCAGGAGCACCAGGAGCAGCGCGAGCCCCGGCGTGGCGCACATCCTCAGCCCGCGTCCTATTCCACTTTCCCCCATCGCAGGCTACGCGTAAAAACACACAAACACGAGTCCTCGGTCCACGGCGGGGGGAAAATGACAACTCCCCCCCCCAATTTACACACACCTCCTGATCCTCCACCACCGGATCTGATGATCAGTCAAACGAGTCCCCACAAAAAAAAAACCCCAAAGGTGGCTGGGTGTAGAGCCTGTAGTTCCCGGTGTCCAGGTCCGTGGCCAAAGGCGCAGGTGAAGGTGCGAGGAGAGAGAGGAGGTGGAAATAAGCACCGGCTCTGTCGACTCGTGTCAGCGGCTCTGCCTCCCTCTCTCTCTCTCTCTCTCTCTCTCTCTCTCTCTCTCACACACTCCCTCCCTCTCTCTCTCCACTCTTCTTCTCGTTTACGCAGAGAGAAACGCCACCGCCCTCTGGCCACCAGCACCACACCAGACCTTCTCCTCTCTCCTTACTTAATAAAAAAAAAAAACTCCAAACTGGATGGAAACAAGTAAGACACAACACTCGAGCGCATCTCAAAGGGCTGTCTAGACTTTTTTTTCTTTTTTTTGTCCTCTGGATTATTCTTATCTTCTCTGACGCGTTTACAGGTTGAAGAGCAGTCTCTCTCTCTCTGTGAGACTTAAAACAACCACCGCACATTGCAGTACCATCGCTTTCTTCATCATTTCTCGATTCAAATATTCAGGGCCACTTTGCGGTGACCAGTTCACTGTGCGTGTTACTTTGAGTTTGTTTCTGTGTCCATAGCGCGCGCTTGGAGCCGGTGTGAGGCAGTGATGTCTGCCCCCTGACGGCCACATCCGCTGGATCTGCTGAATAATCTCCACGACAGAGTGCGGCCACTTTACTGCAAGTGTGGAGCGAACATAATGCGGATTAACAATGATATATGCGAGAGCAGTGTACAGCTGATTTACAGGCAGTATAGCCTCTGTGCAAGGATTACATGGCGGCTACTCACCCAGCTATTGTTTGTTTACTGTATAATAGAAAAAAATATGTTATACCAGATGCCTTTCACTGCAACCACATCCAATTTAACATTTCCACATAAGAATAAAATCAGATACATGTGCCAATACATCTAGAGGTTTTTTGTGCACACCTTTACGACCCAGAATCATCAAGCATTTTCCGTAAAACAACCGAAGACACCAAAGCAAGAGTCTGATCAGATATCATCTTTTCGGCCAAGAAAAAAAAGAAACTCAGACACGCTATTTTGAATCGTCTTCTACATCATGATGGTTTCTAAAAACACCGAAAACGCGCTCTGCCAACGAACATAACTCTGCACAGGGTCGCTGCACAGTCAGCTGAGCAGCACAGCCCGGATCGTGCATTGTAAATGGAAATAGTAAAATATGTGCCGGCTGCCATTTGTCACCACAGCAGCCCCACAGCTCAGTGACTGCCACTGGAAGTAGCTGCTACCCGCAGGGACCTGTAAAAGCCTTTTTATTCTGCCACTTTATTGGGAATGGGAAAGCAATAAGTAACACAAGAAACATATGGCGCACTTGGATATGGATCAGCACTTATACTAGCAACAGTCAATGGCAATGGGATTTTCACAGTTCCATGTGGTGGTAGAACCCACACCCACACACATATATATATATATATATATATATACTTACGTTATATACACTGCCAATGACTGCATTACGTTGCAGTTTATTTAAATGGTTTGTGTAATCGAAAGGTTTTAGAAATGCTGCAGGCACATGCAAGCTCATTCGGAACTCAACTCAAACTTATTTTAACAGTTGAACAATTAACCTTCAGCCTAATCCTCGCTCCTACAGATTGGATTGTCATTTCCACTAGTGAGAATGAGCTCATGTGCACACACTTCGACTTAAACTGAAAGACAAAAAATAGTGGTGGGTGTGTGTGTGTGTGTGTGTGAGTGTGTTTGTGTGTGTGTGTGTGTGTGTGTGTGTGTGTGTGTGTGTGTGTGTGTGGCCCTGTCTACCCAGATATAAACAACCTCCCAAAGGACTTTGTCACACTCTATTCACCCACACTGTCTTTGAATGTATGAATCATGAATATGAAACCCAACATGTCTATCATCATTTCACAGAGAGATAGAAAGTATATAGAAAGTATTTTCACATTGGTTGTCTGTAAAGCATTGCATCAAAGACACTGTGTTAATGAGAGGGGAGACTGGAATAAGATTTCTGAGAATATCATCAACATGTGGGGAAAAGGTTGAAAGTTATTATCTATAAATATAGCCATAATTACTTTAAAAGAGTGGATTGTCTACAATGTTCTGGAAATGCTATGAATGTCACTGTACAGCACATCTATTCCGGTTATTTTCAGTGTAGAAATAAGTTTTAATGTTTAACTAGCGCTTTAAAAAGCACGGTTCCATAATTTTCTAATTATGCCTCCTATGAGAGGTTATACAAGTAGCTCATTGTCACTGGGTGCAGTTGCTCGCTTAACTCCTTGTCACTGTTTGGTTGCCAGGCAATCTGTGCTCGCAGTAACAACATATGTAATGATGGACGACATAATTAAAGTCCTCATATGTACATATAAGTGCTCTCAGTGCATGCATTAGTAAAGGTTGAACACTTCTCCCGCTGCGACCTTTACTTTACCTCTGAAGGATTAAAAAGAAAAAAAAATCAACAGCGCAGGTCCTTGCTGAGTTTAATCCAAATCGGATTAAAACTGCCCAAGTATTTTTTTTTTTTTGCCCATCGCTGTGACAACAGGTGTTTTGCCCCGGTGGCAAGTGTGACCATTAAGAAGAAGAATACTAAGGCAACATTCAGTGTTACACTGCAGAAAGGAAGTGGGCCGTACGCATATCCCTGTTGGACAAGAGTGTGAGTATTAACTCAGCTTCTGTCAGACATTAGACGTCGTATGCCTAAGATATTGGAAGCAGTGGAGTTGTTGACCAACGACAGCTAGACCACTTAACAGCCTGCAGCATCTGTGTGCGGCCGAGTGTCGGCTGTAATGATGACAAGTTATCTACCCAAAAACAGACTCATAACACACACCTGCCCACCTAGGTCTGGGAATGATAGCTAGTGATTTTTTTTCTTTTTTTTTTTTTTTATAAAACACAATAGTTGCCTATATAGTCGTTACCACACACCGACGTGACGACGCAGAGGTGCGGGGACATTTGCATTCCAACACACGAAATGAAATAAATAAATAGAACGA
This sequence comes from Colistium nudipinnis, assembly GCA_016785305.1. Lineage (NCBI taxonomy): Eukaryota > Metazoa > Chordata > Actinopteri > Pleuronectiformes > Rhombosoleidae > Colistium > Colistium nudipinnis. The sequence goes on along the minus strand of JAFBJU010000490.1, from coordinate 364,245 downwards.
GCTTCGTAAACGGCGAGGATCACAACGGCAGCAGTCGGCGTGAAGGAGCGTTAGGACTCTCTTACTACAGATTCTTAACAAATACCTCATTCTATTCTATTCTTACAGGGCAGAAGGCGTTGATGTCTGATAACATATTTAAACGCTTGTAAAATGGCTTAACAGAGATGTTTGGTTGGTCGGGGGGAGCAATGAACCTGTAAAGACAAGCCTGCTATCAAAACAATGAATAAACATCCATTTCATAGTATTTATCGTAATTGTCAAGACGTTTCCTCAGGTAGAGATAAAGCTAACACGCCGTCATATGTGCCTTCACACGGGCTATCTCCATCGCATGTTACCACGGGGAGAGCGGCCCCCACGGGGGCGACTAGGTTTAATCTCTTCAAGCAGTTACATAATGGCCCCCAGTTCGTGTTTTAATCAGCGAATAGATGGATGTGCCCGGGGACGAATAATCACATCTATAAATTTCTAATCTAATATCCAGCTACATTCAAGTGGATTAGAGCGGGCGCAGCGAGGGAGAGGAGGGGCACAGGTGGTTACGGCGAGATGCGAGTGTTTGTACGAGGATTTATTTGTGTGTCCTTTCGAGATTGGGAAAAAAAATTGTAGTGGGGAAATTGTGTGCCTCTGTCCCGACTCCGCTCGTTTTCGCGTGTGTGCCTGTGTGTGTTAACCTTCTTAGCGAGACATACTGTCCACAATATCAGTCCTTTCACATCACTTTTCATTTCGGTCATTTGGCAGCTCGCTTGATGATGAGTACTGACAATCTCATTCCCGAGATGGCTGTGTGTGACCCGCACTGTGCGCCGCACATGGGGGGGGGGGGGGGGCGACATCACCGTGGGAACAAAAGTGAATCAAGACATTTATCCAGACAGACAGATGGACGGAAACACAAGCGGACAAGGAGAGAATGTATCAGAGTAATCAAAATGAATTGTTCCCCGATACACACACACACACACACACAAACACACAAGGACTCACACAGACAGGCACGCACGCACACACACCGTCTCACATTCAAGGATTTAGCAGGCAAAACCAAATTCTGTGTCTACCATAAATTGAATTGGAAATCCCAGTCAGCCTGTGAGCTCATGGGGTAGTAAAGACCGTATTATACATTTGTCATAAAAATGATGTTGCTTCCAGTATTATTATTTTACCTGACTATAATCTGCGTAATGGTCTAAGGATACAGACATTACAGGATGTAGCATGAAGAGAATCAATGAAATGCTCATTTGTTGATTGGAAGTAGGAGACCTTGCGTTTGTCTTGGCGCGACACGGTTCAATGCATCAATGCATCTGGTTTCTTTCGTAATAATTCACCATGAAAGCCGATAAACCTCCGCCAGCTCAACGGAGGCATGTCCTTGTTTCAAACCCTTTGGAGGGACGACTTGACTTATACTTACAAATAATGGACTCTGACAACGTAGCGACGTGAGAAAAGATGTCGTGATGGGGAAAGACACACTTGAAGGCAAGCAATATGCATGCTATATGAGAGGCATTTACATACAGCTAAAACAACAACATACATGCACATGCATATATGCACAGGCATGCCTCCAGGAGGGAAAGAAAGTACACTTTCTTACGGCTGGCTTCACAGCGAGCTGGTGACTGACAGTCGGCGGCGTTGACATGCAAATGAAGGCAGTGACGGGGAGCAAGTAAACATGGGTAGAAACAACGCAAGATATTAAATATTGAAAAATTGCCCGTGAAAAATGCATTTTTACACATTTGTCAGGGCCCCACATAGACGCAGAGCATTCCCATGTCCCACACTGAATATAAACGAGGAGGCTCTAAAAGACACGTTTAGGGTAAACGAAAGCAGCCATGGTTGACTTTTAAATATCAGAGATCCGAGGGCCTGATGTTTTTTTTCCCCCCCCCCCCCCCAACTTCATTTTTAACTTCACTCGCTGTGGACCCACCTGGAATTTCATGGGGGCCTCCCAATAATAGTTATCACAGAATAACAAAAGATGCATGGGCTCAGTGTCCCAAGATTTAGCCCTGGCAGTCAAGCTCACTCTCGTTATCTAGGCTTTATCCACGCCCTCTCGCGGGGCGGTTTTTTTTTTTTTCCCCCCCCCCCCCCCCCCCAACTTCATTTTTAACTTCACTCGCTGTGGACCCACCTGGAATTTCATGGGGGCCTCCCAATAATAGTTATCATAGAATAACAAAAGATGCATGAGCTCAGTGTCCCAAGATTTAGCCCTGGCAGTCAAGCTCACTCTCGTTATCTAGGCTTTATCCACGCCCTCGGTTCCTTTGGGCCGATAACGTGTGATATGTGTGTGTTTTTCTTACACTTTCCGAGGGGTCTGCTCCGTCTGCATGCGGAGGAAGTGAACTTCCTCCCTTTTTCCCCCCGGTGACCTCGCAGGGGTGATAAGGGAGGCCCGGCAATCCGTCTATGAATCATAAACCTTCTTTGTCAGTCACTTCAGCGCACCGCCCTGCGCCTTGACCTGAACAGGTGGTGTCAGAGATATGTATTTCAGATTTCCACCACACATGCTAACTATGTGCCTCTGTTAAGTTATCGGTTTTCTTTTGCAGACTTTTTCATGGACGAGGGAAAACTTTGAGGAGCTCTGCGTTGAGTCGGCGTACAGATTGCACCTAAGGGTTTCATAATGGCTGGGGAGAAAGTGCTTTCTATTATATTGTAAAATAAAGTTTTCAGTTGATTTGCTTTGAGTTCGCTTTTAAAAAGGGAAGATGCATAAAATATAAATATTCAACGCCCAAAAAGAAAGGCAAAAAGCATGAATATGATTTGAATAACCCACTCGTCTACAGTGACCGATTAGAGGTCAACAACGCACTCGCACCAAAACTCACAAAAAGTTATCTAGAAAGCAACACTTTCCCCGTGGCTATGGTGCTCGAGGCTGGCATTGTGTGTGAATCTCTCGCATCGTGTCTGGGGCCACACGCTGAGCACAGGGCTATTATTTACACACTGTATTTTATTATTATTATTATTTTTTTATCTAACCGCCCTTAGAATGTCCAGCTGATTAAAAAAAAATATTTTCTAGGACAGCCAAAGTGCGTGAGGCAATTTGGACTTGCACAGGCTAGACGGGGAAAATGATTATTATGAATATTACTCAAGTAATTAAAACACTGTAAATCACTTGGTAATGAATACAGCTGACTTTACCAGCTGTACAAAATGTTTGTGCGTGCGACATTGTGCCTCACAGTGTGACTCACTCTCGATGTCTCCTCCTGCGAGTGCACTGTGTCTACACAAACAAAGTGATCTACGGGGTGTATTGTATAAATTCAAGGGCCCAAGGTATTGAAGTCACTGTGTCTAAATAAGAAATAACGATAAAATCCTGACCATGTTTACGCATAGATTCAGCAGTGAGAAAACAAAAATACTCATAATGCTCACTCGCTCCCAGTTTGGAAGGGGCTGCTATATTCCCAGCTGATATATATATTTAACTGCAATGGGATACGAGTATACTTTATGCATTTCAACTTGTTGCCTGCGAAGCTAAAATGGTTCTTTGCGAGAGATCTCACGTTATCACCTTTAGATCTCTTCTGGCAAATTTCCCCAGAGAAATACTCTTGTACCTCTACAAATGGCACTTCAAATTGCGCGTCGCGGGCGCGCGGGCACGTGCGCGTACGCGCGTGTCTACTTGCCAACGTGCGTGCGTCCGGCTACAACTTTTTCGGGGAACCGACGCTGATTGTTACCAGTCAGCGGCAGATCTGAAACAGTCTTCCAGAGCGGCGCGCGGCCTCGGAACATCTCACCGCAAACTTTAACCGACAGATGCAGATGTGTTCGATGAGCCAGGAGCAGACAGCAGCCTACATCCCATTTTCTTCTCTTGGTGTTAATGTACTGGCAATCAGCCCAAGTGCTTTTTGATTAGCTCATTATTAATTCATGCACAGCCCCAGAACCTCAAATCACACTTAATTACAACTGTGATTCCAGCAGTGACCAATATTGATGCAATAAAATAATTAGGAGGAGCTGCTGCCGCTGCTGCTGCTGCTGCTGCTGCTGCATCCTCTCTTTGACTGCGAGGGATAAAGAGAAAATGATGCGTTTGGAATATAAATGGAAAAAGCTAAAGGTGAGAGAGAAAGAGAGAGAGAGAGAGGGAGAGAATATTTTTAATATAGATATTATCTTACTATGTTATTTCAGGATTGATTGAGAACACTCCACAAAATACACCACAGCCCCCGACTGACACTAAGTACAGATAAGCAACATATAGGATGAAATAATAAAGAGGTACCGCTTGGTTCCATTTATGGCTTTCACTTGTGATTAGTAATGATTATTATTATTTTTTTTTTTTACCTTCAATAAGGTTTGCTCCCTCTCTTGGTAAACATGAAGTTTATATATAGGTTTACTGGCATCGAACAATTTGAGGTCAACTCCGAAGTTCTTTTTGCCGACGAGCGGAATTCTGATTTTCTACAGAATCTCTAAGTAGACGGTGGAGGAGTTCGGCGTTAAGCATCGGCCGGCCTCCTCCTTTTTAGTCTATCCTCACTATACGCTCAGATTTCAGATTTGTTGTTCTTGCCGTCCACGGTGATTTGATCATTCCGTGGTCTGATGAACAGAGAAATATTAAAATAGCGGGCCAATCAGGCTCCTCCCTTTCTCCTTGCCTCAAGATTCTGTAAAATAAGATTCATTTGAGTGTTTCAAAGTTCAACATTGCTCTCTAAAACAAATAAATAATAAATCTGCCGCGGTTTGGACTGAAAACAAGGGACTTGGAGTAAAAAAAAAGCTGTCTTTTTAGAGATAAGAGCGGCTCGCGCGATGGCCGCCTGGTCGCCTGATGATTGCCATCCCCGTTCACCTATCTCCTCATCTGTTAGCCTGAAGATGAAAGGGAACAGTTTGCAGCTACTTACTGGGACCCTGTAACATATTAGTGACAACTGCCATGGCCTTCAAAGGCTGCGTGTGTGTGCCTGGGTCTGTGTGTGTGCCAGACAGAGGGCTCCCACTTAAGTGTGTGTGTGTGTGTGCGTGTGTGTGTGTGTGTGTGTGTGTGTGTGTGTGTGTGTGTGTGTATGTGTGTGTGTGTGTGTTAGCGGGTGCACATGTGTGTGCGTGCTGACATTCTAAAGAGGTGTAAGGTCAGGGTTCATGTCAGCCCCACTCAGCTGTCACCCCCTGAGCTCTTTATACAACCTCTCACAGCTCTTTCAGCTGCTGTTTGGACCTCATCAATCCGGCGTAGCTTGTAAACTTAAAGGCAGTAGAGTTTTTTTTTTTTCCTCCTACTTTTCCCTAGTACTGTGCAGGGTGTTTATTTGCCATTACGCCCGACATAAACACTTGGAAATATTTATCAATGCTTCATATCAGCTAAGGGAGCAACAAAATACGACATGGCGTCTTTCAATTGCACTCCAAAGCAACGTTTTCCTGTTGCTTTTCAAGAGATTTGTTGTTCGATTAAGATACGGATTTGGGTTAAAATATATATATATTCACTAGGCTATGATAAATCTGATATGATGAAGCATTATGAGCTGGGGAGATCAAAGGGTAAGGATGGAATATATGGAGCTAAAATTGAGTATCAGGATATGGCTGTTTTTAAAATAGAGATGATAATTAAGTCTAGAGGTTGGTTACTTTCCCTTGTGAAACTAGGCCACTACTGGAGTCCATTAGAATTGTCCTGTGAATTCATGCCGACTTGCCCTCCCTCTGTGAGGAGGCGAGCAATGAACTATTATCATAATTTTTGTTAGGCCTGGAGTTTGGAAGTTCGTTTGCTAAGTGTCGGACACAAAAGGTACAGCAGATTTTGTTTGAAGTAGAACAGGAGGATCATTCTAAGATCACGGTTGGACCGACTCTGAATGTGCTCACATGTTCAATAAAATGTAAAAAAAAAAAAAAAAAACCTGGATCTGCAATTACGTCATTTGTATCACATTGTATGGTGTGCCGGGTTGCGCCAAGCGCACAAAGACCGAAACTCAATCAGAAGAAGGGAAAAATACCAGCGGAACCGTAAAAAGGTGGCGTGTTTTAATTAAATCGGCTAGAGGTCAAAAATCTTCTGTCCTTTCTCCAAAATAGATAAAAGGAGGAAAAATAATTAATATAATGAGGACCTTTTTTTTTTTTTATCTTACGTCTTCCTGTTACACAGGCACACGGCTCCATTCAAGACCTTTTCGCTCATTGATCCACACCTTGGTGGAGCGTTCCAGTTAGCCTGTTTCATCAACCCTGTCTGCTACAAATTAGGTTTATATACGACTCATTTGCATGGGCACCCACCCTGACCACGTCCAGGGGGGCCGCTGTTAATAAATGCGGCGTTTCATTCATTACAAACTGTTGCCTCTGAAGGTTATTCAGCCGGCGATTACGTTGGCGCCGCAACTTAATTGGGAAGGCAGATTAATTGTATATGAATGTAATTACCAGGAGACAGGATTGGTTTGGTCCAGATTGAGTGGATTAGGGGCGCTCTGAAAAGGGAGCAGAAAACAGGAGCCGGCGCAGGGGGCGGGAAACGCTTTCGACAACGGCCCAGAGGGCGACAAAAGACGGGAGCAAATCCAGCTGGATGGCAGTGATTGAAATGGAGTGTGAGGCTGGTGTTGCTCTCTGTTGTCTCCGTGTGTCGCAGGGCCCAACCGACAGTGTGCGGTCTGCACGGCAGCCTTTTCAGTCCCGGGGCAGCCCTGACATGGCCGCTGTCAAAACCTGCCTCTGGCTACAGGGGCTCGGAAGTGAAGGGGGGAGGGGGGGGGGGGGGGGGGGGGGGGGGGGGCACACACATGGGGCCGGGGGTTCCCAGCTGAGGGATGTTACCTGAGCAAACAAGGAGACCCGTTCACTCTCTGCCACTCTATCTGGGACATTTCATGTATAAATATATATGAAAACTTTTCCGGGGCCATAGTTGACTTGTCGTTGTTGGGGACAAGCCAAACATTCATGCAGAAGCAAAATCCAAGAGAAGTTTGCCACACACACATTTTTATTCTATACATTTTAGCCATCAGAGATGCTAGTCCACGCAGTAGAAACAAGTGGAAATAATAAAATCAAAATAGAAACTCGCGCTCAGAGGATGTACTCTGCCCTTTTAGAGTTTTCTCCTCTGCGCCCACCTCATCAGTGAGTTATAGAGATAACGGAGACAACAGTAGCGGCCTTTCACGTTTCATTCCTCTTGAATACGCGGAGAAGTCCGAATTACACGTGTGATATTCAATTCCAGGCAACTACAGTCGGATGGCAAGCCGTTTTTTCCCACTGTCGCTCGCACAATGGCCCCGAATCGATTCTACGTTCCGAGTAAGAGTCCTCGTCTGTCGTCACAGGGCCGAACCCATGTCTCGTACGTACACCTGCAGCGCTACGCGCACTAAAGGTCGGTATGCACCTTCTCGTGGGAAACGGGGAAACCGGCGTGGAATGGAAAGTGCTGCGGAATGTCACAGGCCGGTTCTGGTTCTTTTTCCCCTGAATGTGTGACCTTCTCGCTACTCTTGAGCCCTGTCGCAAGTGAAAGAAAACTCAATGTGACGTCCGCCAAGGAGATCGCGTTGCGTGTGGACACAGACAAGCGGCAGGAAACTGAGTGGCCCGTGGCACTCATCACAGAGGCATTCAATACTTCTGACAGGCAGGTTTGCAAATTGCCAGTCAGGGTGATGGAAGGATTGTGAAGCAGTTACCCAAGGTCTGCCCGAAATAAAAAAATCCCTTCCTCTCCTGTCCGGGAAAGATTAAGAAATAAATCCATACGTGACACATAACTGATGGCAGGTGGAGAGTACTTTGCTCAGTTGTTAATTTAGTGGCTGTATTGATTATTTGGAAGAAAGAAATAATAATTGCATGTAAACTGTATATGGAAATATGCCATTTACCTAAAAAACAAATATATATGTATAAGGGTGATTGAAATGTCGTTTTATATGTCATACCATTTATATAATCCCTTATTTATACGTGAGGACCCTAATGTGCGTGTCTTCAGTTGGTTTTACTGAACTTTTGTGGTCTTATTTACTTGCAGACAGCCATGAGTCAGGAATTGATTCAGTCATTTGTTGGATTAGCCTTCAAATTGTGTTTCCACAGCACAACAGCAGTGTAATGACTTTGCTGCTATAAATACGGGAAATGTTCCTTGCATCCACAGAAGAAGCAGCGGAGCGTTGAATGCAGTTGCACTTATTTTCTAGCCTTGATTTGTTTTGTTTTTCACGGCGACATTACGAAGAATCTCTGGAGCAGGGTGCGATTGCCATATTCACACAGTGCCACGTTGCAATGGCAAAATAAGAGAAGTAACTTGGCGAAAAAGTATGAACAGCCGCGGCAGCTTCAAGGGCATCGACTACCAGGGATAAGGTTTAGGGTTTCAGGCCTAAACCCACACGGCCACCCTGAAGCCTAACCCTTCACCGAAACCCCATCCCTAAACAATTTCTCGGTGCAATGTGCAGATCGACAAATGCTCTATGTAATTGATCGTTTCAATCTATCGATATCACTTTGAATATGTAATGGCGTTGCATATTCAAGAGAAAAAAAACACAGGAGTACAGTAGAAATTGCACATTTCCGTACTCTTTTTTTGATTTAAGGGTGAAAAAGCGTACAATTTCAAGAGCTTCGAGCAACCTCTAAATATTGCTATTCGATCCTGAGCATTTACACCGGGTGTTTTTTCATCGTTTTGAAACTAAGGAGAGGGTCCGAGCAAGATACCTCAAAACCTCGGGAATAAGGACCACCCTGCACGCACAACTGCGATAAAGTCAGTGAGGAATGCCGACAACGATGTAGTGCCAGGGGTGGGAGGACACGTGTTGTATTGATTGAAGGGGAGAAAGAAAGAGACGGTGGGGGGGTGGGGGGTGGGGGGGGACAAACGGACAAGGGAGTTTAAGAGAGGACATAAAGAACAAGACGGCAGAATCGGAATGAAAACGGGACACAAGGAAAGGACCACGCGCAAACACAGAGGACCGAGAGTGGAGGGAAGGCGGAGGTACAGCTAGGCGCCACGGGAGAAACTGGTGCCAGAAACCAGAAATCTCCCCGAGACCCGCAGCACTCTGGCCCTTTTTCCTGCCTCCTCTAAGATGGCTCCTAAAAGTAATTTACGGCAGCATATGTGGAGCGGCATCAAAAGTGCATTTAGCCGATAAAGATGCCACTGCGGACAGAAATGCAGCGCCTGGGGGGGAGGGGGGGGCAGGCGACAGCTCTGTATTCACCTCGCTCTTGCACACGAGTTTTGCCTCACCTCCGTTTTCTCCTCCACCCTCCATGCCCCCGCGCACCCTTCCCCGCCTTCCACTCCTGCTGCTAATCATATCCGTCCCCTATTTACGCCCCCCACACATCTCCAGCCCCCCGGGCTCCCCCCCCTTTGCCGCCTCCCCTAGGGGGGGGGGATCTTATTTTCCGTTTTTGCGACAGGAAGCAGCTTAGGGGCCAAGGTAGCCCTCCTCTGGACACCGTGCCGCTATCTCACAGAGGCTAAGCTGAACTTTAACACAGTGTGTGTCCTCCGAGGACAAAAGTGACTTGACAGAGGCTCAAATCCC
>JAFBJU010000490.1:337065-354284 GCA_016785305.1 Colistium nudipinnis | reverse complement strand
GCAAACGGACAAGGGAGTTTAAGAGAGGACATAAAGAACAAGACGGCAGAATCGGAATGAAAACGGGACACAAGGAAAGGCCACGCGCAAACACAGAGGACCGAGAGTGGAGGGAAGGCGGAGGTACAGCTAGGCGCCACGGGAGAAACTGGTGCCAGAAACCAGAAATCTCCCCGAGACCCGCAGCACTCTGGCCCTTTTTCCTTCCTCCTCTAAGATGGCTCCTAAAAGTAATTTACGGCAGCATATGTGGAGCGGCATCAAAAGTGCATTTAGCCGATAAAGATGCCACTGCGGACAGAAATGCAGCGCCTGGGGGGGGGGGGGGGGCAGGCGACAGCTCTGTATTCACCTCGCTCTTGCACACGAGTTTTGCCTCACCTCCGTTTTCTCCTCCACCCTCCATGCCCCCGCGCACCCTTCCCCGCCTTCCACTCCTGCTGCTAATCATATCCGTCCCCTATTTACGCCCCTCGCACATCTCCAGCCCCCCGGGCTCCCCCCCCCTTTGCCGCCTCCCCTAGGGGGGGGGGGATCTTATTCTCCGTTTTTGCGACAAGGAGCAGCTTAGGGGCCAAGGTAGCCCTCCTCTGGACACCGTGCCGCTATCTCACAGAGGCTAAGCTGAACTTTAACACAGTGTGTGTCCTCCGAGGACAAAAGTGACTTGACAGAGGCTCAAATCCCCCACCCCTTACAACCGCTCTGCTCATGTGTGGCCTTCCACTACATTTTGAGCACCAGCCGCTCTACGTTCACGTCAACCTCTCGCCTCCTTTTTCTCCCGACAGGCTCTTACATCCATCTCTCTCTCTCTCTCTCTCTCTCTCACACAGTAGCTCCCCAAACCTCAGGTACTACACATGCCCCCCCCCCCCCCCCATACTAGATTTACAATATTGCCTTTTGGCCTCTTCACCGTAAATACTTGCTGCCAACCCTTTCCACCTTCTCCCCGTCCAGACACCATGGCTGTGGGTAATGTGCTCTCGAGTTAATGGGTTCATTTTTTTTTTTTTTTTTTTTAAAGCATCCTTGTTTTTGTGTCCGAGACGGGACGAGAAACGAGGAGCGCCGACTCTTAATGCAGGGAGGTTGGATGGCGGTGGTACGTTCGGACTTCCAGACGCTACCTCAAAGGCCATCATCCACCTCTAAATCAAATATTATTGTTATTCCCACACGTTTTAATTTGCGTGGAAGGTTCTTACACAGGAACAACCTGTTTTTTGTTGTTGTTGTTGTTGTTGTTGTTGTTGTTGTTGTTTTCAACTACAATCTGCAGCCCCCCTTTGGCTAATATTTGCATCAACACCGGCACACAAGAGCACTTCTTGAGGCATGAGTTTTCCAAAATAAAAAAAACAGACATCACTTTACCTAGTAAGATGTAGAATACGGTCGAGGCCCATTACTTCAGACATGAGGGTGGAACCTATATTTTTATCCAATATAATAATAATATACTATATATATATATTCAACTCAATAATGCTGAAAACTATGATTACAGTTTATATATATATATATATAACTATAATCATAGTTTTCAGCATTATTGAGTTGAATAAAATCATACAAATTCACGTGTCACAGCTTTCAGGCCAACTGGGACATTTCATAGAGACGAAATAGTTCCCTTACTGCTGCCGTCTTACGCCCGATCCCATTAAATATCATCTCATCTCATCGTCACGTCCCTGATTTCCCATCGAGAAAACAACTTAATATTGCTGCCTGACCCAAAAACAAGCACGCGCTCCCCGTCTCCCTTGAATCACATTTTGCTCTTCAGTGCGTGATAGTCATAGGGACCGGCCTTCCTCCCAATTCCCACCTCATGCCCAAACATGCCGCAGTTTCTCACCATGTTTGAAGAAGCACCCCCACCGGTACAAAACGCGTTTACGAGGGAGAGATAAAAATCAGTCGAGTCTTGCGTGTCGTTTTTTTTTTTTTTTTTTTTTGCCATGACCTTTTTACAAAACAACCGCAGAGGAGAAAAACCAAAATGCATCGCTGAGTGAAAACAAAATCAGAGCATGCTGGAAACGCGTTTTCTTTCTCAAAATGTCAGCAAAGCGTCGGAATTTACTTCACAATTAGACCAAAACGGGACACACCGATGGAACAATGAAATATATTCCACTGGAAGATTCTTAACCTGACAGAAAAAAAATAAAAATAAAAAGTGACAGAAAGGGATGAAGGTGACGCAGAGGGATAAAAGCCAAGCCAAGACAGCCGGCTTTTTGTTGCCGTCAACATCCTTTGGAAAAGTGATAGAAATCAACCTCGCTTCACCCACTTATCTCTGAAAGTGTCTCTGCCTTTCCACGTGTGTTTACGTGCGAGTTTTCACGTGCACATTCGCGCGGCCCCGTCGTCCGCAAAATACGCGTGCGAGCGGGCGAGCCAGCGCGCCTCTGTGTGTGTGTATATTTCTTTCAGTAAACAGATAAGGCTCAGAGCCTCCAAAATATTTCAGAAGACCAACGCGGGCTTGATGCCCTGCTCTCTTCAACTCTCACTTTCAGAGAGCAAGAGTGTGAATTCACCTTACAGGTAGTTTCCTAGGAAACTACAATATTTGTGTGCATGCAGTCGGACTGCACCACGACAAATTTGTTTATACATTCCTAGGATATCAGCAAAGAGAGAGAGAGAGAGAGAGAGAGAGAGAGAGACTGACCTTTAACCGTAGAACCTTCCAGACACCAGGCTGAAACGTCCCGAATCCCCGTCACCTTCAGGCCCACCTCTCTGGTTGCCCCCTCTGGAAAAAGGAAAGAGAGAGAGAGAAGAATATTAGGTTTTATGCCGAGTATCTACGAAGAAAAGCGTACGAAACTAAGCTGAAATAACGATGACACAAGCTTTCCACACCAGTGTTCATGCGGAAGGGGAGCTCTAACTGTTGAATTCGACTGTTTTGACTTTATGCGATAAATTATTTAAAACATCCACCACATTATCCACAGAGACACTTTTTTTCAAATCAAGTGCACACACCGTGTAACCAAATCCAACTTCTCAATGAGCTTCCTTGGTAATTAGCCAACCACAAACTTCATATATAACGTTCAGGAATTCAAGAGAAACACACAATGATGTATTTTAGTCATGTGGCTACCTGTAAAGTTCATAAATCATGCAGTGATTTATGCCACCGCTATTTTCACCACTGAATAATAATACAATCCTCAGTAAGAGAAGGAGGGGGAAAAAAAAAAAGAGTCAACAAGAATGAAGTCGAGGGAGGTAAGATTTTTTCGGACCGGGCAAAAAGCAAAGGCAAGACTGAAGGGGGACTGACATTTGGGAAGGTCATTGAGTCTTATGTGGGATGAGAAGACATGTCTCTGGCAAAACAAGGAACAATGGTTATTATTTCAAGGATCATTCGTCAAGGTAAATGATTTTAAGCAATGTGATCCGCCTGAAATTCCTTTTCAATCACTACTTTCCAGCCGTCAACTATCATTCCCATCTAATCAAATCTAATTTTAATCACTGGGGTATTTGGGGGGGGGGGGGGGGAGGGGGCTACATAGAGGTATGACACACCTAAAAAGAAAAGCGCAAATATCAGCAGAATCTATGTGGACAGCAGGAAACTGCCTCGCAATTAAAGCAACGCATTGGCAGGAGCCCCTCAGGATATACTGCCTCGGAGCACTAAAGCTGTGATGCAACTGACAAGTTTTTGGGGTAATGTGATGGCATTTTTTATTTATTTTTTCCCTGGGAAAAGAAAAGAGAAATTTTAACCGAGTGAAATGAACGGCAAAAAAGAAAAAAAAAAAAAAAAAAAGGTTTCAGTAGAATAAGATTCTTTGTGTGTATCCAAATGCGATGGCTCCTTCGGGTGACACTGCTTTTCAAACGTAACCCAGAATGCCTCACAACAACTTTAGCAACCGTTGATGCCAGAGGTTAGGGGTATGGTATGGATCAAAGGGGAAGGAGAGGTTGCAGATGCATGAATAGACATACAAAGTAAAAAAAAAAAAGTTGTACTTGCGTGTCTCTAGTTCATCGACACACAAAATATACAAGATCCACAAAAATGTGTGCGGTTGAAGGACAACGTTGCACTTTAACAGAACCACTGCACTGCCTGCTGGTGTGGACCGCACAGTTTGTATATTGATGACCATCTGCTCCCCTTGTGACCCCCCCCCGTCAGAAACATGCCAATCATGTTAAAAAAAGAAAAAAGGAAGGCCTCACAAAATTGATGTTGGCATGATGATAAGACGAGAACGCCGGGCATGCCAGCTTCAAGACTCCTCAGGTGCAAAGCCACTGTGGTAATAAGGGCAGCACGAATGTTCATTCCTGTCTCCATCCCAGACAAGACAATGTATGAAAAAGCATGACATTTGAATTCGAAAATACTTGTGCATCTTGTGTTTTCATAGTGATGAATAATAAATCCCTGATTAATCATGAAAACGTACTAATAATATAATATGAATAATGATAATATAATTAAAATCCCTACATCTGAAGTAGAAAAGATTTATTTAAAAAAAAAATGTTCCCCTTTTCATTCTTTTCACCTTGTCCTTCGCATATTATCTTTCCGTCTAGACACTCACGAAAATAAAAAGGAGCACGGAACAAAAATGTATAAAACTAAAACTGTTCAAACCCAGATTAGTTCATCTTATCCAAGCAATCAACATCTTTAAAATGGCTAATGACTTGCGAAGACAATGTCCCAACAGCGTATGTCGAGTGTGATTGCATGATCTCCCAGTGCATGCTGGGATTTTTTGCTGCAACTTTTAACGGGGGTGCAGAAAAATGCCCGAACTAATAACGCGGTATGGGTGCAACGGAGACGGTCAATTTCAGAGCTATCTGTGTCTTGAAACCTTCCGAGGCTTTCGGTGGCGCGCCATCAAAGAGGGTTCATTTGGACAGAAATTGCCGAAATGCCGAGCTGTGCTAGTTGAGATATAATACACTCTCTCTTCATTGTCTGCCTCTGTGTGACGTTATTTCCCTCCATCACTTGCCATACCTTGATCGCTTCGTCTGACACCCCAACCCAACAGCTTTCTACCTCCAGTCGTTCTTTCTCCCCACTCCGCCTCTATTTCCACCTCCTCTCTGCCTGTGTCCAACCACAAAGTGGTGTCTTTCAGTTTTTTTTAACTCAAACAGACACATCCCTGATTTACACGGCAACAGTGTTGACTGAGTTCGCAGCACTTAGAATGAGCCTGCGGCTGCCTTTCTTCTGTGGGCACTATACAGTAATCGCTATCTGGGATTTCGGCACTAGAAGCAGAAGCTGTGTTCTCGGAGAAGATTTCCAGTCACCACCCTGGTTCCCCGAGTTGAGGCACAGATGTGAGAAGGAAATAAATACGTGAACGCCACCGGTTCTCTGACAGCAGGGTTAAGATTCCGTTATTTAAGCACTGGTAATTCCCCACTGCAGCGGGGGACAGGACATGTGTGCTCCGGTTGAAAGTGCAGGAATACAAAAAAAATAAAAAATAAAAAATAAAAAAGTGTGAGGAGCTGGCCAGAAAGTTGTAAGATTGTGCTTTGAAGCGACATGCTCCAGGAAAACTGGACTTTTGAATCAGCTTAATACAGGTACTGTAAATCATGACAGACCACATGCCCAGGCTATGCACAGAGATAGTACCTGAGCAAATAAGCCCACCCTCCTCAAATCAATTGACACGCATATACAAAAAAAACCAAAAAAAACTTACATTTATGATGTAAATCTTACTTTTTATTTATTATTTATTTTTATTTTATTTTATTTTTTTTACATATTTTGTTGAACTGGCAAAGGAAGTGAGGAGAACAGGATGACACAATAACCCCGTGTGGCTAAGAACAATGGTTGCCAGAAAGAAGTGAGTTAAAAAAAAAAAAAAAAAACATCTAACCAACAAAGACGGAGAACAACAAAGGATGGAATATCAAAATAACGAATACAATATCAGTAAATCCGGTTGCATTAAAAAACAAACAAACACTGTTTTGAGTCAGTAGCACAAACACACACCATTTACTCATAGTTTTCTTAAGTCGAAGACATTCACTGCTGCTCAAAGCAGAAGTACATCTCCACTCTCACAATGAGGCCTTTGTTTAAGCTCGTCGTGTGACTGCAGTCACCAGTGTACCAGAAATCCCTGCTCTAAGAATTTTTTGCAACCATCTGCTTATATCTTGACTTGATTTTTCATCTTATCTTATCTTAAACGTCGCGATTCTACACTCAAATAATGCCACTTGGATTATAGCACTACATCCCCGTGTAGTTGGTACCATTTACGTCCAGAACCATCAATAACACGGAAACTAGTGTCATTTTCTTTTCGGCAACACTAACGTTATTGTGAACGATCAAAAAACAAAAACAATCAATGCATATCATTTTACTACCCATCCTTAGATCGGACTAAGACGGTAGCTCCCCGATAATCAGAGCAAGAAGTAAGTAACACACCAAATGCTCCGGAACAGAGTGCTGACTGACTTGTTCTGCTTTGGAGTGTGTACCTTGTATAACCACCCATTACTTTTTATTACTCTGTTTTGTCCATGGTAATTTGATTTGGAAGGCTGAATGGGTGAGATAGCAGGGTGCGCTCTGGCGTGCCTCGGCCTTGGGGGACCGAGAGGGGCGAGCCCATCATTGTGAGCGAGTGAAAGGGGTTAGGGGGAGCAGCGGAGAGGGGGAGAAAGGAAACCAAAAAAAGAAATGCTGAAAATAAAAAAGGATGGCTGAAGGGAGTGACGGGAAATTGAAAGGAAGAATGCGGCGGGAGCAGATGCAGCGTAAATCCAGAGAAAGAGAGACAAGGGCGATGGGTGCTGATGCAAAGCAGACTGCTGACCTCCCCTCCTTAACTTCTGACCTCCTTCAGTCACTCTTACAGGAAGTGCGCCCCTCCGCTGAGAGGAAATAGAGTCCAAACTTCGGGATTGATGGGAGTCAGTAGTTGCTTTGTCTAATTACAATGTCTGGATTTATCGGTGGCGGTGCTCATTTCCCTGGTGAGAAAAGCCCTCGGGTTATCGTTGACATTTCACTGGTGGTGGGTATATTGAATGACTCTGTTGTTACGGTGACAGTCATGTGCCCACCACGTATAAATAAAGACGTAATTCATCTTCACCATCGCATCTGCGTTACGAGCCACTCTTGATGTAATAAATATTTGGAAAGACATTATAATTTAAATTTAAAAAAATGTGAATAAAGCCAAAAATCCCACCTGTGTTTGTTGTATGTTACGTCACATGTTTACGTCTATCACATTACCTTGCACTTGGTAGTTACAACCCAGAAACCCTTTTGGTAACACTATTTCACTTTTTTTTTTTTTTTTTTTTCGGTTGATTAAAGTGGTCTAAAAAAAAAAAAAGGGGGGTCTGTACAAAATTGACTTAACAGAGAAAGCCGGGCGAGACGAGCTCACAGGAGAGAGAACGAGGAGAATGGACGAAAAGGGAGAGATGACACATACACATGCACTCAGTCAGGTCAGTCGGCGCGGCGAGTCAAAAGTAAAGTGGACCGCCGCACGGAGACACAACACAATGCCGTTCAATTAGATTTCTGCAGCATTCGCCTCAGAGCCAACACAGAGGCGAAGGACCCTCGCTGATTGCAATCAGCCGGAGTGGCAAAGCCAAAAAAAACACCTGTGTTTGTTGTATGTTACGTCACATGTTTACGTCTATCACATTACCTTGTACTTGGTAGTTACAACCCAGAAACCCTTTCGGTAACACTATTTTAGTTTCCACTTTTTTTTTTCATTTTTTTTTTCGGTTGATTAAAGTGGTCTAAAAAAAAAAAAAAAGGGGGGTCTGTACAAAATTGACTTAACAGAGAAAGCCGGGCGAGACGAGCTCACAGGAGAGAGAACGAGGAGAATGGACGAAAAGGGAGAGATGACACATACACATGCACTCAGTCAGGTCAGTCGGCGCGGCGAGTCAAAAGTAAAGTGGACCGCCGCACGGAGACACAACACAATGCCGTTCAATTAGATTTCTGCAGCATTCGCCTCAGAGCCAACACAGAGGCGAAGGACCCTCGCTGATTGCAATCAGCCGGAGTGGCAGGCAAATTGGATTACCATTATACAGGAAAACTATTAGATATGTTTCCGTCCTTTTCTCTCCGTGCTCTCGTTTGGCCGTCAAAGGGTAAACACAGGTATATTAAATATTAAACTCAATTCAATGTGAGCGTAATCATATTTTGTGACTTTCTCGACTTAGGGGGAATTAAGCGGTCGTTTATTGGAATACAGGATGTGATTATCGTGGGAGAGTGCGCATTGTTCTGTTTGAAGCAAAATATGTGCTTTTCGGATTCCGTAAATTCAGTTCAACCAAGGTACTGATTGTGCCCGGATGGCAAAGCGTCATTTGTTTTCCTCCAAATACTCATGAGGTTTTGGGTAGAAAATCTACGCTTTCCATGAGATGGACATAGCAAGCGACATGTTCACCAGCCAGTAATCAGGATTTTTTTCCTATGGATACCATTCAAAGCCATAAATAATATGCACGTTAGCTCATCCTCATCTGTGTGCGTGAGACCTAGCGTTATCTGATCTAAGCCAGCTCAGTGACTTCATGTACAGTGGCCACAGGGGCCGCAACAACACAACACGTCCTACGGTGCGACTACTTCCTTTAATGCATTTGATGACGTTTCTTTTGCAATTTCAATGTATTCAATGTGTTCAATGTAAACGCTCCAACATGTCCAGAGCATTACAGGGTAAACTGAAGTAGATTCAAATAGGCCTCGTTTCATTTTGATGGAGCGGGGCCCGCGTTGAGGGTGTCACGCGGGGCTTTGCCTCTCGGGAAAGTCTCGAGAGACTTGGACGACAAAAGCGGAAATGTGATGGTGGGTGCGTGACAGGAAGTTGTAGATGGCCTTCGATGATCGCTTTGCAACTGCGTGTCCATGAGGTTCCCCCCCTCCCCCATCTACACAGAGCTCTTAGATTCTGCTGCAGCCGTGCCCATAGCTGCGAGAGGCTTACGTGGCATATCCCCCCCCCCGTGCCCATAGCTGCGAGAGGCTTACGTGGCATATCCCCCCCGCCCCCCCCCCCACCCCGCCTTGTTTACTTTTATGAGCCAGAATAAACGGAGGAAAGATTCCAAACAAACTGAAGAGCAAAGGAGAGACAGAGAGGCAACAACAAGCTACTGAGACCTAAGATACTTTTCCCAGAGTGACAGGCGTAATGTTGACACGCTTTCAGCAAAGACCTAAAACAACAAATGCCACATTTTATGGATGGGGGGGAAAAAAAAAACTAAGGGATGCGGGAGTTGCATCATAGGATTGTTGCGCCCAAATATACGGACCTGCGGCTATAAATGATATTACATGTAAATGAATGAATGGCTCATTTAAAACGCACCAAAAAAAAAATGCAACTTTCCCCATCAAAAGCATTATTTAGGAACACATTTGAGTGAAAGTAGAAAGCTGCAGTCAATGGAAGGGAACGGATTGGAACAGCGAGTCGCTCACGGGGTTGGGGAGGTGGAACTGACATACTGTCGGCTTCGGGGCTCTTCACGGGATTCGCTGACAGCCACATCCATCAGGGTATCCGGACAACTCCCTTCTGTGGCGCGCGAAGGAAAAGTGACAAGGCCACAGGGGCTGTCCGCTAATTATTTCCCATCCCCTTCTTATTCCTGCCACCCTGTGCACCACGGCACCATCGAAACCATCGGCTGCCACCAAATTCAAATATTTCCTCCGTCGATACCGTCACACCCAATGTTCCCGCACCGAGTCACAGCAAAAGCACTCGACCAGAACACACTCAAACGCACACAAAGAGTTCCGTTGGCACCAGATGCCGCGGCGCATCAGGGCCCACCACAAGTAAACAAGTACTAATTAAAGGTCAAATCTATTGCGTCGACAGTAAGTTCAAAGACGCGACGTGAAATCAAGTTTGAGGGAGCGGCACGCGCGCCCCGAACGAGACGAAAAAACACATTCCCCGCTCTTCCGGTCACTAACTTCTCCCCGACTCCCACTCATCCAAGGGAGTGTAAACACCGGCCTCACCATGTGTGTGTTTAACCTTCGGGGAAACTCATTTTTCATCTCCACAATCAGCCTGCCCGCCGCCGCAGCGAGGGGAGCCGTTTGCGCGGACCGATAATGAGTGACTCTTCAGAAGACTCGTCTCGGAGGATTTACGATGCGACTGTCAGATAAGGCGGTGAGCGGTTGACAGACGGCTCCTAATGACTGCGTTGCAACACTGAGCATTTGGGTTAATGGCGTTTGATAATAAACGTCAGTTTTTTTTCTTCTTTCTTTTGTGCGATAACCCCCTTGTCGAACCTAAAAAAAAAAAAAAAAAAACTTTGGAATGATTGAACGCTAGGCTCGAGCGAGCGGACTTTGATGGAGAGGATGACGACGTCGCAAACAAATCGGCGTACGCTCGACGTATTGTTTTATGGCAAAATTAGGCGTTGGAAATAGGAGGTAATATGGCAACGTGTTCGTCTCTGTTCGGTGTCGCCGCCAGATTTAGTTGGCCGGACACTTAACTGGTTTACCGGCGGCTGATTCACGATTCACAGAGCAAATCAGAGTGGTTTTCTTCGCAAACACAGTTATTGGCACGTTTTTTTTTTTTTTTTTTTTTTTTTTACACACGAAACCAAAAAAAAATTGCAGTTTTTTTTTTCCAGCCCGGGCCTTTTGTATTTGTCACTTTAGTAACAAATTGGAAAAAAAAACATGTGACTGTATATAAATTGCTGTTATGGAAGCGTATTCGAACATGAACGATAACACGGTGTCCCTGCCGCTTCAATTCAGCATGCATAAACACACCGCTTCCCCCCCCGTAACATTGGAGAGCTTCGCTGCCGCGTCGCCCAAACTGCTGGCCGTGAACACTGCGAGTGCGTTGCAATGAAAATGCTGACAGACCGCCACCTGTTGTGACAAAACACACAGCACCTCTTTAGGCCAATCTGCACAACGGTAGATAAATCCTGGGAATGAATGAATACATTCCACGGGATGAGTGAAATCGGTTCTCTCTCTCTCTCTCTCTCTCTCTCTCTCTCTCTCTCTCTCTCTCTCTGTGTTTGAGTGTGTGTGTGTGTGTGTGTGTGTGTGTGCGCGTGTGTGGGTGTGTGCGTGCGTGCGAGATATGCCAAGGTTGAACAATTACAAGGCGGTGAAGAGAGGAGAAATAGAGAGGATGGGGGGAAAAAAAGAAGTGGATAGTGTGACGGGCAGAAGAGAAAAAAAACAGATAGTGAGGGAGAGGCAGGGCGTCCCCACTGAGACGGACATGTCACACGCCAGCGAGCTCGGCAACCGGAGAGGGACTATCACAGCTCTCTCTGCAGCTCCCCCTTTTTTTTTTTTTTTCCACGATATCTAGTTCTCCTTTTTTCCATCATTGTCGTTCCTTTTCATTCTCTGGCCCAGAAGAAGAAGAAGAAGAAGAAGAAAAAAAGAAAAAGAAAAAGCAAGCCAAGTACGGTCCCTGGCATTCAAAGAAATAAATATGTATATATATATTATTTTGGGGCCCTTTCCTCTTTCAGATGCCGCCGTTAAATAATGCATGGCCTAATGCAAAGTAATAATGCAAAACTCACCCCCTTGATTTTTCTCCTGCTCAGTATGTGCATTTTAACACTGTGCGCTCGTACGTTACTTCTTATTGCGGGGCCCTTTGCGTTTTCACCCGCACACATGTGCTCACGCACAGGTGCGCGCGCACACCCTCACACACACACACACACACACACACACACACAAGCACGCAGGCGCTACGGAGAATTTGGTCCGTGCTGGGAATTACCTGTTTACCTAATTAACAGCACTTGGCTGGAGGCTAAAGATATGCAAACCAGGAAGGGTAAAATAAACAACACGAAAATAAAAATATTTCCCTCCCGAACCTCCTCTGGAGAGAAAGCTGGAGAGGGGAGGAGAAAAAAACGCTCTGTCACTTAGAAGTACTTTGTTTAAAACACTGATCCCATTACATACGCCTTTATTCTAAGTAATTCTCCACATGGAATAAGATTTGAACTAAAAAAAACAAACAAAAAAAACAATATAGCCGAGTCTTGGCTTTGATATTTCTTACTCTCTCCTCCGCTTCTGAAGCCAGTGCAGCTTCGCGACCGACAAGCTGCGTTTTCCTTCGGTGGTATCTGAGGTGCCAGGCCTTTCTTCTTCTTACTGTACGTGTGCTTCATGTTTCGGTTCACACACACACACACACACACACACACACACACACACACACACACCATGAAGCCGGTAAAAGGAATTTATTCATCAAATAAATTAGGGGGCTTGTATTCCTTATAAAGTGTTTGGAGACGGTCTAATATTAGTTTAGAGGAATGTAAGTCTGACAGTGTGTGTGGGGGAAAACTGCGCAGCTCTATATCAGTCTCTCTTTCCGGGGAAACCATACCACCCCAGAGACTGATAACTTTCCTGTTTATATTTCTCGAATCGATGTGTGTGCGTGTGTGCATGTGAGAGAGAGAGACGGGTTCAAAGTGTCAGCATAGGTCTTTCTCAATATCACTACCTTTATCTGTTTTGGCATGAGAGAGAGGATATAACCCAGACCAGAAAACCCCCAAATCACACACACACACACACACACACACTTTTGTGCACACACACACACTAAGGCCCCCGACACACCGTCCCACGCAAAATAGAAAAAAGTCTCTTAAACACGCAGTCACGCAAAACCTCACATTCAGCCACGCGACTGCACACACGCCCAATGTGAAACGTCTTGATGAAAGGACCACGAAACTGGCTTTGCACCACTAATTCACACACACACGCACAATCGTCGCACTAACTCTTTCACACAGCATAATGAGCTCTTTCACTCCCGACACAAATGCAAAGGAATTAAAACCTGACCATATGCGCCGCAAAAACAAAAGACGCCAGCTGAGGGGTTTTGTTCTCGCCCCTGTTCCAGATGCCACCAATGTGCCAGCCCATTACACACGCATAAGGAAAACGTGTACGCACGCATACGCAACCCCAGACTTCATAAACAACGGCGAGTAGTTCAATGCAAATCATCTAATCCGGAACCGCCAACCACACCCAGATACAAAAACGATGACACTGAAAAATGACAAAAAGGCCACGGGGTGGACACACAAATAAATCATTTGTCCAAACATTGCAGACGAATGGAAGTCCCCTTGAATCCTTAAAACAACTGATTTCTATCGTTGTGGATCTGTCCAAACTTGCAATGTACAGATTCAACCAATTAGAAGGGGAATGCGCTCATTAAAAACCTATTATCCAGCTGTGACCTCACGCAGGGTGTTTGGATTGGATGGTCTTTGTGTTTGGGCTCAAAATCCTCACATACAAAGCATAGATTGAAATTAGATATTGCATCTTAATCCAGCATGCGATAGTACAAGAGATACCCGGATGTGGAGGAGCCCTAAAGCCTCCAATCAAAAGACATGTTCTGCCCTCTGGTATTCAATATTTGAGATCAAATATCCAAAGGCAAAGTTAAGAGATAAAAAAACATCCTTGGTTTGCCGCTTTTCATCAATTCTAACTCCACATCAGGACCGCGCTGCGGCGATTGGATCTGAAATTATTGATCCTCCTCCCGCTAAAGCATGTCGGCAGACAGAGCCGGCAAACAAGCCCGAAAACCAATCACCACGTTGCTTTGATCGAGAAAAGTACGACTTCGCGTGGGAGTCCATCACTCGTGGTAACAAGCTGCCCTCCGCAGGAGGCGGACGCTCAAATAACCGCTTGCCTTTCACACGTCTACGCATGCACTTTGGCACTTGCGACACAAAACTGTCAAATAAAGAAAAAAGAGTTTGCCCCCTGGAAACGCACGCAAAACGAAAACATAGCTCTTGTGCTTTTTTTTTTTTTTTTGTCAAAATAAGATTTTTACATCTATGAATATATGGATACATATTTATGAAAGCCGCCCCTCTCACAAGTCCCTCGTCGGGTTTCTACAGTGGATTCTGGTTTCGCACAACAGAAGCGACTTCAGCCTTAAGTGCGCCTGTGTACAGAGCAAAAAATTGATTCAACACTATAATATGCGTGTGCCGACTTCCCAGCGGGGATGCAATGCGCCCAAACAGACCCCTGGGGTCAACCGCCCAGTTTTCCTGCTGCATTTTGCTGGAATGGCCGAGATTTGAGCTAATGACCCGACCCGGAAAGAAAAAGGTTGCAGGCGCGCGGAGACAGCGGTAGATTGAAAATGCTCGCGTGCTCTGGTTCAGAAATGAATCAATACTGGGAACGTTGTCCGGGTCTCAGGTTCGGGGGAAGGACGGAGTCCACCGAACTGTCGGTAATCTCTGCGTGCCGTGCGGGTGGGCCGGCCTGGGATTATTTCTCCCTGGAAGGGTGCCAGTGACCCCATGGGCACCTGCACAAGTGTTCATTTACCCGCAGGGACCGTGTCTGAAATCAACGGGCGAAACGTAGAACGGGACAAAGCAAGCCTTGGAAAAATAAATAAATAAATAAATAACAATGGTTAGCTGCTATCCCGCTCCAGTCAGTCCTATAAATCAAGGAGCTTTTGTCAAACTGCAGCTGGCACTGCGGGAAAAAAAAAGACTCAAACCAAGGACTCAAAGTAAAGTCACTTTACGTTTCTACCACTCACTGCATGCAGAATGTACCTATGACGCATGTAAATAAAAACAAACATCGATTCTACTTTCCCTATGCTGTGTTATATACGGAGATGCTCCGATGCTTACAATACTTTTGTTAATACGTGTAGAGGGGATAACAATGAGGAGAACAACTATTTCTGAGGTCATATATGTGAGGGAAAAAAAAAACAACAAACAACCGGCAGGTTTATATTTAAGGAGGACATTCTGATAAAGGTACAGACACAACAGGAGCCAGTCCTTGCACAAACAAATGTGACTGAACGGAAAACTGGCATTAAAAAAAAACACAGACAGATTCAGCCGCTTTTTATTGTACAGGTCAGACACCTGCTATTCTCCGAGTTGCATTGCAGCATCCAAAAGGCTGGAGGCAATTATCAGCAATTTTAACCGCTTTAACCCGAAAGGTAAATAATAAAAAAATATATATATATATAATAATAATAATAATAATTGAACAAACACTCAAGGCTGGTCCAACTAATCATGGTTCACAACAGAGAAAGAAACTAAAAGCATTTACCTCTTTTAAATATAAAAACATTCCCAGAGGCCAGCAGCACCTCAACAAGTACACGAGGCGCGCACACACACACAAAGTGTGTCTCCAGTAGCGAGGTTATGTCTCTTCCTCATCCCTGTAGTTCGTACGTAGCTGTGTCCCTGTAGTGTCTGCCACCAGCAGACCATCGCTGCTTTTTCCAATTGTAATAACTGACTCGATTATTTCTGAACCTCCAGGTGCATAGGTGGGATCATGACAAACATGCATGCATGCAAACAAACACACAACTTGCACAAACCGATTGGCTTGGCATGTTCCTCCCTGTTGCACATTCACCAACACAACACATTCCAATGCTGCCAAATACGCAAAGCCTCGGGGTTATTTAGATATCAGATCCCCTGAAATAAAAATAAAAAAAATGATCAGCCTCCGACTGATTTAATACTGAAAACCCAGACCCCGCGTCCACATGTTCAGAATCTAAGGTTTGTTCCCACACTACCCTGCACACTGTGTGTATGTTTTTATTTGCCGTCGCGCGGCATTCAAGGCCGACTATCACAGGGCAGACTTAAAGGGATTTTGAATCTCCACATCTTTGCAGAATTCACCAGTCTCTGTATCCAGGCAACAGTGACAGCATGATTTTCCACGCATCTCTTCATCTTGAGTAAAGTACAGTAAAAGCATCTTCGACGACAATTTGCTACGTTTCCTTCATGATGCATTTCCCCTGTGTTCTTAAAAGCAAATTGAGAATCATTCAGGTCCAACTCAACATAATTTACCATGAACTATAGTCCAGGGTAGTTAGGACATGGTACTGCAGCCGCCGTCTCACCGTGGTTTTCTTGGAACAAAAAGAGATGCGCATTAAAAAAAGGCATAGAATGCTTATGGCATACCAGGATGAAAAAGTATGACCTATGTCAAGAAAGTGCCTGTTAAAAATAATTGGGTTTTGCTGCTGGCTAAATGCAATTAACGCCAAGCTGACAACACAGCGTCCTTATTTACCATCCGTCAAACCAGCGGCAATATTATCATTCGTTTCAAATTCCCTTTTATTTTATTTTTGATGTTTCTTGATAAACACCTGGTGTTTCATCAAACGTCCATCTTCCTCGTATGGTTTTGGTCTCCATAAACGCGCGAGGGAAATCATTTGTTTTTAATTGGTCCACAACAGTTCCGAACTTCTCAACGTTTCACCACAATAGCCATCTGGAATCAAAGTGTTGACGAAAGCAGTGAGACGGCATCGTAACGCTACAGCTGTCCACCATGAAGACAAAAAGCAATGAAATCGCCGAGGTTTGTGGGTTCCTCACTACACGCAAAACATGTTACAATGGCCACATGATCATGATAAAGATATACATACCTATGAGTAGGTTTAAGTTGCAAACAGCAAAAAAAATAATATTAATTTGACAAGTTCCCTGGCAGACAAACGTGGGTCGGGGGGGGGGGGAACAAACAAAAAAACTGCCCAATTCATTTGCATGTTAACACACAGGCCAACAAGCAATGCGGGAAAACTCCACCAAACCATTACTCATCATTTAATGTCATGGTGTGTGCAGGTGTGAGATCAGATGTGTTATCTGTGAGTTAGTAGGGACTTCATATGTATTTAGCATTTGATTATAGTGTGTGTGTGTGTGTGTGTGTGTGTGTGTGTGTGTGTGTGTGTGCGTGTGCGTGTGCGTGTGCGTGTGCGTGTGCGTTTGATGTTTGTCAGGAAGATTTGATAAACACCATAAGCCGACATGTCTGCTCCTTAGTATTAATGAGATCAACGAGAAGCATGGTCAGCAGGCTCCAGAAAGGAGACGCACCCACGCACACACGCACACACACACACACCTTCTGTCAGAAACGTTGTGACACCTGTGCAGGTCTGCACTGATGCAGTGAGTGGGTGAGTGAGTGAGTGAGTGAGTGAGTGAGTGAGTGA
>JAFBJU010000490.1:268431-337007 GCA_016785305.1 Colistium nudipinnis | reverse complement strand
GTGTGTGTGTGTGTGTGTGTGTGTGTGTGTGTGTGTGTGTGTGTGTGTGTGTGTGTGTGTGTGGGTGTGTGTGTGTGTGTCTCAGGCCGGGTGAAGGTCAGCCCGGCCTGAGAGGCATGACACGGATACAGCGGAGAGCAAAGCAGGAGACGGCTATGTAGATGTTTTGAAAGTCCGCCTGGGAGTTTCTGAACGGAAAAGAGTGGGTGGAAGATGACGAGACAAATGAAGATGAAGAGGAGGAAAATTGGACGAGAGATTACAGACATTGAAGAGCAGAGGAGGATTTGAATAGAGAGAGAGAGAGAGAGAGAGAGAGAAAAAAAAAAAGCTAAAGGAAAGAAGGAGGACACATGGGGAAAACTAATTTAACACGGGTACTCTGGTTTCCAAGGAGAAAATGCCGCAGCGTTTCTCCCGCTGTTTATATAAGGCACTAATCCAAAAAATAAAGGCAAACATGTTTTCCACTAAGTGTAAACACTGCAGCCTTTCAAAAAACATTAACCGAAAGCATCAACAAAATTATATTTCAATCAGCCGCTAATGACAACAACCTTAAGATTATGGATGAAAGAAGTTTACTTGACACAAATTTGAATAAAAACAACATTCGTTTGTCCACTTAGTTGCTGCTCTTTTATGAACAGGAGCTTAGAAAAAAAAGGAAGGAAGGTGAAGTGGAAAAACAAGAGTGGAAGGGAAAGGGAAAAAAAAGTGAGAAAATGAATAATATACAAGTAAGGAATATTTTTGCAAGAATTGATGAAAATAAAATGACAGAAAGTAGGTATTATCAAATGAATGTGGATTTCCAGGATAATGTAGTTGTTTTTTGAAAAAACACCCCATCCTTAGAATAAAACATATACTGTGTATCCATACTTTGTATTGATTTATTCACTTTGATGTTTGGGAGTGAAAAGGTTGTAATTTTGTCCCGTCTTAGTCGGAGTGTGAACATTGCCAGAGAGGCAACGTCAACCTCCCACTTCCAGATTACACAGTTTACCGGTTGCACGCTCCCCCCACAAACCCCCCTATTAGACAATAATGACGGAGGGAATGCTAATTCGGCAGCGAAGGCCCAGAGCGCTCAGACTTCAAAGCAAAGACGGGGAGAGCGAAAGGGGAAAGAGAGGTAAGAGGTGGGGGAGTGACGGAGGGGAAACCAGGAGGCAGACGGCGAGGGGTGATATGGCATATTTCAGAACCAAACAAAAATGTAAGAACCTCGGAAACCTAGGGAGGAGGATCTTTCTATTCTGGATGGGTTCTCCTGGGCTTCATACTGTGCGTGTGTGCACGTGTGTGCGCGTGTGTGAGCGTGTGCGCTCGCGTATCTGAAAATCAGGTGTGGCCTTATCGAACGGTCGCATTTTCCACCTTTATCTAATCTATTCTCTCTCTTTTTTTTGTCTACAACGAGTGTTTTAACTTGTAACGCAACATAATAAGCTGCATAAGGATATCATTCAGACACTTAAAAAGCCGTTGGACAAAATCCAAAAATCCCAAAAATCAATGATCATTTTTGTCACATTTTAAGAAATTAGGTGCTCCTGTGGTAGAAAATATTTTTTGAGAGAGTAATAATAACACTAAAAGTGTGTTATATATATATATATATATGAAAAAAAAATCCAATTTGATCTACGTTCTGTATGGGAAGCCAATAAGGCTTGGAAACCATCTGCCTTAAGCCTTTGAAGATAACGGGATGTGTAAAAAAATAATAATAATAAATCTGTCCGAAAAAAAAAAAAAAAAAAAAAGAAGCAGCAAAGTAAGGGCGGACTGTTTTCTTTCCACAGTGCTCTTCTGAATCTCGATCAAGCCTCTTATGAAATGCTGCCCCCTGCATGCTAACAGCGATCGATAGTCAGACGTGGTGTTTGGGCACCACGTCGTTGGAAATAAAGCCAGCAGCCCTGAACTGGATCCGCACAGACGAAAAATGTGCAATTGGCAATTTCTTTCTAAAATGTTTTTTTTTTTGAAATTCACATTCCAATGGCCACGGGCTGTGCTTTACTGCTTATAATTACTTAAACACTGCAAGCAAAGAAAAGCCATCACCACCCTCCCACACATATTCAAATTACAGCCCCAACTGTCCTTTGCGCATTGGCAACGACCGTCACAAGACGACGTGCCAAAAACAGCTGATAATGACAAGTTGCTTTTTGGGAAACGCCAAACTTTAAAGGGCCGCCTGTCTGTACCACGTGTGCGATTAAACATTTCGCCTTTGGGAGCAGAGGAGCACAACTTCTCCCCTGAAATGTGTAGATTTCTTTCCAACCCACGTGCAAAAACCAAAGAGTCATTATGCAAATGCGAGCTATACACAACATCACCAAAACCTCGTTAAATACTAGATTGGATATGTAATGTGGGAATCCTGTACAACTGAGTTTGACTGAGGCCCTTTTTTTCTTTCTTTTTTTTATGCAGGGCTGGCCGATGGCCTCTGGCCTCTCCAGCCGTCCTCCCTCTGCGTGTGTCATCTGCATATGGCTGAAGCCGCCGATGCATATCTGTCCGCTGTGTATTTCCAGAGAGAGCACTCAATGGAAATGGCTTCCGGAGAATAAGCAAGAATGAATATAGCTGTCAACTGATCCCAGTGGGGAAGCTTCAAGTATCGTCTCTTCACTGTCAATCTCCGGGCCGGGAAGCATACGGGAAGGAATATTCGGAGTTTTAATCAGACAGCCGGGCATAGACAGCATCTGTGTGGCTCAGTGGACTGAGGCACACTCCCTGTGTCACCAGGATAAAGTTAATGACCGTTTCCCTCTGCTTTTTCTTTTAAGAGAGGAGGATGAGAAGACAACAGCACATACATCACACCGAGATAATAACACCCGCCTCCTGTTGCCAACACGTGTGCAGCAGGAGTTGGAAGGTTCGTTTAGCTTATTTTGGTTTTTCCTTTTTTGGACTGTTTCACGAATGCTCTAAATTGGATTGTTTCAGTACTGTAAAGATCAGACATCCTCTGCGCAGCACTAAAACGCGTGGGTCTGGTCAAATACGGGGAAAGCAAAATAATCAAAAATGAATAAAAGCTTTGCAGCACACCAAAGGATTCGGTGGTGGAGCAAAACTAGGTTTTTATTCAAACATTTTCTGCACGTGTAAAACTGAAAAAAAGTCCTTCATGTTTGATTCTGGAGTATTCATTCTTTTCCCCCCCGAGGGAATGACTTATTTAAGTTGTAAAATCTAGCTTAGTTCTGCAGTGGACATGAGTTGGCTCAGTAATAACTTACTGTTACATATTATCAGGAGCAAATTGTTGCTCGGTATATTTTGGCTTTTATGAATAATATTACTCAGCAAGGACTGTCAAAGAACTGAAACAGCGTTTAGGGTATGAATGAAAAATAAAAAAAAATGATGAGCATAGCCCGTTTCTCAGTGCATTTTGCCTTCGGTGCCGCAGAACGTACGATGAATTGCGTTTGATGTTTGTCAGGAAGATTTGATAAACACCATAAGCCGACATGTCTGCTCCTTAGTATTAATGAGATCAACGAGAAGCATGGTCAGTAGGCTCCAGAAAAGGACACGCACAGACGCACGCACGCACGCACGCACGCACGCACGCACGCACGCACGCACACACACACACACACACACACACACACCGTCTGTCAGAAACGTTGTGACACCTGTGCAGGTCTGCACTGATGCAGTGAGTGGGTGAGAGAGTGAGTGAGTGAGTGAGTGAGTGAGTGAGAAAAGGGTATTGGGTTTCAGTTATAAATTGCGTGTGTGTGCGTGTGTGTGTGCGTTATGCAGCAGATTGAAGAGGGCAGGGAGAGAGGGTTTTGCCTGCTCAATAGCAGATGGCAGGAGAGAGTGGGTTTCATTTTCTTTTCTCACTTTTTAGAGAGCAACGAGTGAATGGCTTGTGTGTCTGTGTGTGTTTATGTGTGTTTGTGTGTGCACGTGCGTGTGCGTGCACACGCGCACGTGCATGCGTGCCAGGCCTTGTGAGGGAGGGAGGCAGAGCCCCGATTCCTTCCTAAGAGTGCTCACTTAACGCAATTTATACAGTGTAAGCAAGCTTTCTGTTGAGCCGAAGAACACACACTACACACGCACACTCTGTAGCACAGATGCAAACAAGTGACGACGCGCGCACGCCCACCGACACACACACCGACGCACACACACGGACAGCTGTTGCCACACTTCATCAACGCTCTCTCCGAAGAGAAGGGAGAAAAGTACAGAGCTTGGAAATGAGAACAGGTGTCTTTACTGCTCTCGGCTTTCTCGGGATGGAGGAGAGGAGAGGGAGGCCGGAGTGGTGAGAGGGCGTCGTGCGGTGGGAAGAAAAATGTTGCAGGTGTCGAGAAAAAGTGTAGGAACAAATAAGAGACGGTAATGATGTAAAACACGTTATTTGAATCAGGATGATGAGATGACCGCATCACTATCACTATCAAATTTGTGTCATTTAAGTTTGGGTAATATTGATGTGCCATTTAACGTTACATAAACTCTAAAACTGCCTTGGGGTCAATTTTGCCCATCTGTGGGTCAGTGGCCACGAATAGCCCAACACAGCAATTTTTTTTACTGCTCATAAATAATTATAAAAAATATATATATTACATTACGTCTCAAAAGTGATAATCGCATACAAATATATGATATGGGGGTATTGGGTAAGGGTGGCATTTAGCTACCAGACCATAAAAGACAAGCTCTATAGGAGGCTGTTTCAGAAAGAAAGAAAAAAAATAATAATAGTAATAAGAAAAAGGGGCACGCTTGAGAACAAAGAATGGAAGAGGTAAATGGAGAGATATATTATATAAAATTTATGAGTGGTGGTTTTTTTCGGGAGTCGGCACAGCACTATGAGATGCGTGCAGAGGACAGAATCTTAACTTTAATGCTTTGTGACAAAGAACAGGTTGAGTGGAGTGATTTGATTTCTTTTGAGTGCCCGATATTCAACCACGAGAAGTTTACTGTTAAACTTTAAATGGCTCCAAATGCGACAGCTGCAATTTTATTTAAATTCTGACAATTTGACCATTTTACCTTATGATCATTTCAACGTCCCCTCTCTCTCCTGGACCATCGTGCGTCCTAAGGCCTCTCTCCCACTCCTGGAAATCAGAGTCATATTCCAGATTTTTTATGTATATTTTTGGATCCACCGCCTATTTCTCCGGGGGTACTCGGTCTCGTCTCCGTGGCCCTGATATTAACACACGTCTCCAGAGATATCGAGTGTACACCTAACACTTGGCATTAACAAAGGTCTCAGCGTCTCTCTCTTGTGATAGGCTCTCGCATCCCTGATCTTTATGCAAATGCCCATGCATATCCCTTCTGTTCGCAAGAGAGACAATTGATGGTGTCACCTGTAGTTTGACTGCACAGATCTGTTTTATTGTCAGTGTGTGAGTCTCATGTGACAGTATACGGGAGGAAAGAGAGTGGGAGTGAGAGAGAGAGAGGGAGGGGGAGAGAGAGACCGAGCATGTGCAGCTCTACAAACTCATGGTGGTAAACGTGACATTGAGCCAGAGGCCACAAATAAATCATTACATTTACATGTTCTGTACCCGTGTGTTCAAGTTCCCTCGCAAAACATTCCTTTACACATGTCCACAAAGGGGTTCCTCCTTTAAAAGGAGGTTTCATCAGTAAAAACGTGCCACCTTATTTTTTAACAATATTCCATTAGTATTTGTGTCCAACAAAAAATATGCTGCTTAGCACCCAGCCGTTATACACTGTATTCAATAAAGATATATATATATATTTTCAAGTATTCAGAAATCACACACTTTTTTTGTGTGTGGCTAATGTAATCCTGAAAATGTATTATTCAGCACTCACAGAGTAGTCATGGCAGGGGATTTAAGAAGCATAATTAATATTTGTTTACCTCTCTCAATGAAATTATAATTCAAATGAGGGGAGCCTGCTCAAATGTATTTAACGTTTATTTACTGTATATTTAATGATTATGCCCCTATATATGCTCCTGCTGTCTTGCCAGTGTGCAGATGGCGAATAAGCTACATTCAAATATACACCTTGAGAACAGCGGAGAGGGGAAATATTCTGACACAGATGGAGAACAGAAGTCAAAACTGAGAGGGTTGACCATTGTTCGACATCGCCCACCTCACAGTCTCAATGGGACGGGTTGCCATGAAACACCAGCACAGGAATAGAATCTGGTCTCTGGGCTCAAGAGAAAGTGGGGGGAAAAAAAAAAAGCTCCTCAATGTGTGCTGTGCCTGATAGGTAAAGGGAGGGGGGGGGGGGGGCTAAAAGGGCCCGGTAAAGGGAGGGGGGGGGGGGTCTAAAAGGGCCCATGCACAGCTCATTTTCCCTCCCCGGGTCCCTCCTACAGGTTAATCCTAGCTACGGTTCTACAAACTGTACTTTTGCCATTGTGCCACGACGCTGTGACCGGCGTGTGCTTGGCCACATGAATTCTATTCCTATTTCCATCTCAGCCATGAAACCCTGTGGCCTCTGAGATGTGCCGCCGGGCGTGTCTCGGCTGGCCTCCATCGCCAGGCTCAATTTTTGCTTCTTCATCAGACTACTCGCAAAAAATGGTATAACAAAGGAAAACATGACCAATAAATATCACAACCACAGATATCGCTGCGATGTAGGAATTCAGCAACCTCTCCCCAGTGCTTAGCGAAAGTAAATGTTGGCAGCGGTGACGCCGTTCCTGGGTGTTTGTCCTCCACAGAGCTGTCAGGTCGGATAGGGGCCGTCAGCGGACAGACATTTTCAGGCCTCACTAGTGTTGTTTGATTAGGGCCAAGTCCCGCCTCCGGCTCGGCCACTCGGTGACATTCACAGAGTTGTCCCTGAAGCCACTTCTGTGTAATCTGTGCCACCGGGCCTGAGGTCATCGCCCTGTTTGAAGGTGAACCCCTCGGCCCAGTCTTTTGGCCCCGAACACCCTGTTTTTTTGTTAAGGGTGTATCTCTCTCTCTCTCTCTCCCTCCCTCTCTCTCTCTCTCTCTCTCCCTGCTGCTGAAATCCACCCCCACAGCATGGTACCGTAACCACCATGCATCTCCACTGGGATGATATTGGACAGGTGATGAGCAGTGCCTGGATTCCGACAGAGGTAATGCTTAAAATTGAGTGGCGGAGTGACACTCGTCCGCCCTGGAAGTTTCTCCCCGCCTCCAAACAGGATTCACTGGCGCTCAGCCAGAGTGACCACTGGGTTCTCGGTCATCTCACTTATCAAAGCTCTTCTCCCCCTAATTGCTCCATTTGGCCAGATGGCAAGCTCTCTCCAAACTTCTTCTTTAAGGAGAATTATAGAGGCCACTGTGCTCTTGGGAACCTCCAGTGCAGCAGAGGAATCTCTGTGGCCAAAGGATTTCCAATTCATTGAATTCCATAGCAGCCGAGTTTGTATTTCAAGCATAATTTGGAGGGCTCTGAACACTTACATCAATGTAATAATCCGTTTATTCTTTTCAATAATTTTGAACCAAAACAAATATTTGAACGTGATTATTCTTAGCTATAGAATGACGAAATGATGACATACCAGACATACAACAGAATGGTAAGAAAGTGAAGGACTGCTTTCCATTGGACTTCGACTCCCGACAGCCTTTTTCTGTTGATCCGGGTCATAAAAAACATATTATTCTATTAATAATTTCTAGATTCCCAGCTCAGGGTGGTGAATAATCTTCACAAGCACTGCAGAAGTGTAAAAAAACAAGTTACTTAACCACACTACCACAATGAAGTTAAAAATAATAAATATATAGCTACAAGGGGGAGGGATTTTTTTTTAACACTCGTGCGTGTGCGTGTGTGTGCGTGCGTGCGTGTCTCCTCAGGGAGCGTTCACAACCGTCAGCGTGTGACCAGCTTAGCCCTGCACTGCGTCACCGCTAAAAGACAGGAGCACACACATGACACACATACACAAACACCAGTATGGCACATACTACAGGGGCCGGACGAGGGGCCGGGTCTGGTGACAGTCCCTGTCCCCGTGTCAGTGTTGCGCTCTCCAGAGGAACGTGGCAGAGTGACACCCAGTGCCCAGTGGTGACACACAACCTGTCAACACAACGTGACATCAAGGACCCACTTTCCCTCCCGACGAGGTCTTTCCCCAATCGTCAGCACTTCATCTACCACGATTCCATATTCCGTCTTTGGTCCTCTCCGTGTCTTTCTTTTTTAGGAAAGATTCTGAAACTCTGTGCAAACAGAAGACAATAGAAAAAAAACTTTTTAACTGCAACATCTCCTGATGAGCGCCAACGAAACCATTGTAGCTGTGTTCAGAGGTGAACAGGGGCCAGCGTGGGTACTGTCCCTGGCCTGCAGCCACAGCCGCAGCCACACACACACACACACACACACACACACACACACACACACACAGACATATATCTATGTTTATCTATATATATGATCCGTTTGCTGTTCCGGCCACTTCCTCTCATACGCAGCGCTGTCGTTGTTGAACACTTCATGCTACAGTGGTTCCTCTGACAGATTGCGCCGCTTGTGTCCCCCTTCACTCGCCATACGCATCAGTGAGCCTCGGCTACACATGACCCCGTCCCTGGTTCACCAGTTGTCCTCTCTCGGACCACTTTTTCTTTTTTTTTTAACCTAACCACCGGGCTCAAGGAGCACCCAACACGACCAGTCACGAAGAGAGGATCTGACCCACTCATCTGGCCTTCACAACTTGGACCGGGCCAAAGTTGTCCAGTTGCCTCCAATTGACCCAATTTTTCGGATTCCAGCAGTTCAACTTGAAGAACTAACTGTTCATCATATGCCTATGTCATCATTGGAAAATAAAATAAAAATTATAATTAAAAGATTCAAATCTTATGTGTTAATAACGATAACATTTCATTGACCATAAAAATAGAAATATTTTGGCATACTGGTTTCATTTAAATCCTAAAAACATTACAGTTGTGCACAGGCACAAGTGATGATTTGAACACTTTGTGAATGATGTCCTGTGAAAAATAATAAAATACAGCCTTTAGCACTCTCTCTCTCTTCAAAGCATTACTGCCAATTACTTTGCCTTGTTTAACACAAACATATTCCTTCCAACCAACACTTTCATGCGTTTTGTAAACAATCAAAGATTCTGTAATGCCATTTCCTTTGATTCTACTTGCCCCATGTTATAGATTCTACATGTTGCTGTGATAGAAGGCACACAAAACATCCCACAGACACACACACACACACACACACACACGCACAAACACACACACACACACGCACACGCACACATAGAATGAGCCATTTTTATAGCATGACATTGAGAATTCCCTTTGATCCTCATGTTAGTAAAAGACTGAGCTGTTTACTAATCAGCGCGTGAGGACTGAAAGCGAAAGAAATTATGCATCCCAGTATCTCAGTCATACACATACAGATTAGTGAGAGGGTACAAAGAAATGTTAGTAGGCTACAGGAAAATCACCATGACGCTCTGCGCCGTCGCACTCAATTTGCTCCGAAAACTTGTACAATGTCAAATGACAACAGTCATTACCGGCACTTAAACGCTTAACTGCTGGGATCTCTCCTGTTTCCAAAAGAGCGGTGAGCAACACGAGTGCTGTGGCTGCTGTGGAGATGGCAGAGGAAAAGGGGAGAAGAAAGAAGGAGAAGAAAAAGTAGGGGTACAGAAATAAATAAGAGTTATGCTTTACAGGTTTTATATACTGCTGCTGTTCTTATACCCAAGTAAATCTGTCATTTATGGCTATCTCATATCTTGGCTTATTTTCTACTTTATGAGCGTATACTTTGTTGTTGTGCTTGCTCTGTGCCCCTAAAAGCCCAAAAATAGTTTATTAGCCATTTACTTATCGCAGAAGCGGATAGTTGTAAGTTTCAGATGATGGATGAGGACGCATAAATCAGCGCTGTGTCTCCTCGATCTCGGTTATCTACTTCCTCTTTCAGATTTCTTCCCAGATGGACTTCCTGTGTTGCCCTGGAGACCATTCATCACCTTGACAACCATGTACACCACCTGCAGTTATTGCTCGAGTCTATTATTATAAGGAGAAATGCGGCTCGATGAACAGCACCCTGTCAATGTGTCAATGCATGTGCGTTTGTACAGGCGTGTGTGAGAGCGACTAAGGAGCCCTGAGGAGCACACTCATGCATACTGAATCTGTAATTCATAATGCATAGGTATAGACTATATATGGATAAACAATACACCCACTTAAATAAAGTTCCTCCCAGAGACTGAACCCCATGGTGCCAAGCAGACCAGCTTACTTCACTCTTGTGTTAAACATAGGGGAGAGGAGTAATGAAGAAAAAAAACTCTCCTGACTGAAAATGCCAAAGTTGCTCGTGGTTGCCATGTTGCGAAAAAATGGTCAATCAGAGCGCTATTACAGTAGAAGGGCTGCGCATCGGTAGCGACGTTGCCCACTGTGGCCGAAATCCAGCCGTACTGGCACAAACTAGTGGCTAAAGATACACAAAGAATATAAAGGATTCCTATACATTCACTCGTGCACGGGCACACGCACGCACTTCACAGTTCACCTAAAGCAGTTTCCATGGCATTCAGAGCAGTGACTTCAGTCATTTTAGTGAAATAATCCTACAATTAGACCAAGGTGTTGTCGCAAAAGATCGGCAAATGACTTCATCGAAAATGAACCCCTCTATAAGAAAAAAGAACATTGTTAAAGGACAGAAGTTATATATTTTTATATGTCTACTTGTATAAAGGCCAATCCTAAGCAAAAAAAGATTTAGTTTGTTTTCCTGTATTTTTTCCGAGCAAACAGACACACTGAAATGTATGACACCTCTGACTCCCTGGTCATGTTGGAATAAATCAATATCCAATGATGTATTGCCGTTAAAGTAAGGCTTATAGGATTCCTGAATGACTGAGTAGTTTAAATAATTGTAAGATCCCTGCAATTAAAGACAACTACAATGTGCACGGTGGTGTTACTTGGAATCTGTTCCCTGACATCATCTGCTTCTTCCTGGGGAGGTATGCCCTTCATTAGATCATGATGTGACAGAGAAAGAGAGAACATTAAAGCATTCTGACACAGAGGGTGACAACTCTAATTAGGAGTCTCAGACTGGAAGGAAAAAAAAAAAAAAAAAAAAGTGTGAACAAAAACATATGTTCGGCATTGACAACAAAAATATGAGTTATCTCGGGTCATCTGAAAGACAGAGACGGGAATAATAACTGTGAGCCATATTTCTTGAACGTTACTCTGGTCCTTTCTGAAAACAAAGGAGGATATTCTTGGCAAGATAGCTCGTTATTAGTGTCATCCATAAAGTTTACTTCAGATTCTTTTTTTTTTTTTTTTTTTAAACATATTCAAAACAAAAGAGTTTCCAGATTCCATTTTCATTCCAATTTTATGATGTTTATCATATTATATCAGACAGGAAAGAAGATTTCTATCTGGATTTAAATTCAAGTTGGTTAACTGAGGAAGTCTGTTCCCCACCACAAGACATCGTACTACATTTCCAAAAATGCCATCAAAGATCAAAGATGTGTACAGGAAGCGAGAACTAGTCATAGAGTTGTTCATGAGAGTTTTTTTTTTTTTTTTTTCCATTACTTTAAAACAGCCAGACGACCCATTTCCTCTAACTACAAATTAGAAGTGGAGTTTTCGCTCAAAGTGCACACACTCTTTTGCAGAGAGGAACACAAGGTGCCCCAGGTCCTTACCCCACCTATCCAAAAGGGGAAAAAGACTAAAAAGAAATCACAAATTCTTTTGCTATACGTATGCCAGGTTGTCATCTCAATATAGTTATTGTAGCACGTGGGAGATACATATGGGGTAACATGATGGCAAATGATTTAAATCAATTGATAAATGAAAAGCCAATATGAATGAAAAAATGTAAAATACATCAGCCAAGTCATTAAAAGTAGATTCAATTTTGTAGTTGTTGTTGCTGTACCCCTGGCCCATCCTTCTCTTCTCGACCGAAGTGACTGACAAGGCTGTTATTAGACCACGGAGGAAAAGGCAAAAAGACAGAGAAAGAGACAGAAAGTGCGAAAGACAAAAAAAGAAACGGGGGGGGAAAAAGCAGAGGAAGACACAGATGGATACTTCCCACACACCGTACGCGTGTCTGTGACTGTCTAATTCAAGTGCCTAACCTGTGATCCAATTAATCAGATGATGAGGGGAAAAAAAAAAGAGTCAAATGGAGGGCGAGAGGTACTCCTACACATGAGGAACATCTTTCCCTTTTTTTTCAGGGGGCCCTGAACCCGAGTGTTACACAATGCGTTGATGAGCCAAGGGGTAG
Source organism: Colistium nudipinnis (assembly GCA_016785305.1). Lineage (NCBI taxonomy): Eukaryota > Metazoa > Chordata > Actinopteri > Pleuronectiformes > Rhombosoleidae > Colistium > Colistium nudipinnis. Next base: position 324,644 of record JAFBJU010000490.1, on the reverse strand, counting down.
CACGTCGCTGTATTCATCGTTGTCAGAACCAAACAAGCAAATGGCCATTCATACTTTAACTCACAGCGTTTCCATGCCCCCCTCCTCGTGTCCGTCCACGACCCGCCAGCGGCATCGCGGCTTACATTTCTTCATCCGTGCTGCGAGGGGAAGAAGACAAAAATATTTTTAGTTCAATAAAATCTTCTCCTCCGCCGTCTCATTTCAGTCCAGTGCCTTTAGTGATATTGCACAGTGTAAACATGGACCATCCCAGTAACTCTCAGACAAGGAGGAGCATTGCAGTCCTGATAAGTAAACACAAAAACAAAGCATTAAGAGCGGAACATTTTTTTAAAAGGGTATTGAAGCAGATACCCATATAAACCCAATGATATATATATATATATATATATATAGCATATATATAGGAACATTGCATGATAGCAATATTGCAGTTTAAAAAATGATTGCACTTTGTGCAACTGCAATTCCTCTCCAGTGAGCAGCACAGTGTGAATGATCCTGAGTGAGATGGCTCCCTGGTGGTGTTTGTGTCAAGGAGGGTGGAAAAGGAAGAGGAAAAACGAACCGTCTTTAAATAAACAATCAAACAAGCGCGCAGCAGTCCAGGTAGAAATCAAAAAATAAATCCAAAATAACCCCACAGGGGAAAAAGAAAAACGGATGCATGACAAAACATCTGATCTGGCTTCTGCAGGCCAGCCGAGGAGCACAGACACAGGTGAACACAATCAGGAAGATTAGAAAAGCAGCCTAAGCAGGAAGTTCAGTTAAAAACAGACAGAGGCAAACCTTTCAAAACAAGACAGGGATTGAAAACCTAAACCGTGACAGTTGGTGACCGAGCGAAGACAAATATAATGAAACATGGCGTATATTGAAGCAGATGAGTATAAGCATTCATTTGCAGAGCCCATTTATAGTAACACGCAACAATACTGCACAGTTACTGCACTTAGTTAAGCGCTGAAGAGGGTGGAAAGGAAGTGAAAAAATGAGCAGTCTTTAAATAAACAAACTTACAAAAGTGCAGCAGTCCAGGTAGAAACACAACATGTCGGAGGTGAATCCGAAAAAATCCGCACAGGGAATAAACAGCTGATCTGACTTCTACATGGCAGCTGGGGAGCACAGACACAGGTGAAGACAACCAGGAAGTAGCATGATCAAACAAATTGGAGGGAAATGACAGGAAGTAAAGGCAAAAAAAAAAAAACCCGAGGCAAACATTTCAAAAATAAAACAGGAAGTGAAATTCAAAACCATGACCAGTTGCTTTTATTTTTGCCACCATCACGTTGTACACACAAAGCAAATATAATACCTGCTCATTTGTTCCTCTTGTCAGGTTACACTTTTGCTCAGTATCGCCCTGTGAGACTCCTCTTCTGGGGGAACACACATCAACACATTTTACAGTTAAATCAACTTGTCACTTTGCATTTCTAGACAATACTCTGTGCCCTCTTTCACCTCTCTTATTGAACAGAGGCAGGGAAGGAGTAAAAATAAGAGCGGAACGGCGCGAAAGGATAATAAGGAACTGGGACAGATCTCATGCCTTGAGATGACATGACATGAAAATGGAGACGAAAATACTTCCACCCTGCACTGGATCACTATGGTTATGGAAACTAGCGAGTGAGTAGGGTATAAGGTCTGACACACCCAGACTAACAAAGCCAGACAAACCATGCTCAGTAAAAAGAAAAAAAGCGAATTCTTTAAATGAAATATATATTTAGACCGGCTTGAATAGCCAAGTTCATTTTAGAGGCTCTTTAAACATATTGCCCTCCTGAGTTCCTGAGATTTCTCCAAGTAGTTGCATCCGCAAGCTGAAGAGCACCACAGGGGCACATTTTACACTCGGTCGGCAACGCGAGTCTATTTGTCAACTAAGAAAAGACATTTACATTTATTTACCCCGTGCATGCACTTTTTTTTCTTCAAAATTCTGAACAAAGTCGCCATTAATAATGCCTCAGTGTCTGACCCTGGTAGGATCAAAGAAACCCATTGCAAGGCACTTTGTTCCACTGTGCCATCTCCACGGTTGCCTGTGAAATGAATTTAAAGAGGGAACCCCGGAAACGCCCTTCAAGAAAGAGTCGAGAGACCCTGGCTTGAATGACTTATCTGGTTTTGCTCCAGATGCCTGTTTAACAGCTTTGCTTTATTCTAATGATTTCAGCACCCACAGCAGCGTGATATTATATCTGCTTTTTTCTCAACAAAGTATTTGTGAAGAGACCTCCAATAGGGCCCGAGCAATAGATCCTTGTGTTTCAGAAATGTTGTGTTATTTGAAAACCCCTATAGGGAGAAACAAAAAATCGACTTCGTATTAACTGTTATTTCCATCACTTTCTAATGAAGGGATAACAAAAAAAGGAAAAAAAAATTGCATGTACCATTACTCCCACACTCACTTAATATATACGTTCTATCATTTGGAATACTCAACCCTTGGGAAAGCTGCCGACAATGACTCATAGTCTTATTTTATTGTTAGCAAACCACCGGTGGCTGTAACGGTTGTGACGAGAACGAAGTGGGGAGGTAGGCTGAAATTGCATAAAGCAGTGAGGTGCCACTTATGAAGTTAAACGTCAACATCTAGTTAGATAAACGCTAAAAGACTGAAACAAAGGTGTTAAAGGGGCGCTGGAGATAGGTACTACGTATTCGGAATGGGGTCCGTACAGAAAAAGGTTAACTTAAACGCTAAGGAGGCAGCTCCGGCAATTTGGCAGCGGTGCATGCGTCAGCCCCCAGGGAAAAAGTCTGCTAGGCCAGATTACCAATCCAGCCCTGCATGCGGTCACAGCTTTTTTTTTTTCCAGGTAATTTCGCCACAAACACCCAGTCCGCAACACTGCAAACATATGAACACTGCAATACTTTCTTCAGCGAGCAACAGGCTCAAACCCCTATGGTGTTACCTATAACTTAAACCTTCCTATCTAGGCCAGCTGAAATTGCTCACACAATAACCGCAAATATCCTATTATGTCCTGCTTGCACATCAATGCTGGTCTGAAATCCTAAAACGCGCGTGTAATGTCACAGCATTTCATTTCTACGTATGGTACGCGTGACATAGTCTTTTTTTTTGGGGGGGAAAAACATTATAATGTACCCACGCCCCCACCCTCCCCGGAGTGTCCATCTTTTTTGGGATAAGACAGCAATTTATCACAATGAATCACACCCCCGGATGGTGTTCGACCTCGAACAGAAAGAAGAGAGGAACAGGAGAGAGGCAGGCAGGCGGTTTGAGCCTCTCGGGCACCTCTCCACGGGTGGTCCCCACGCCTGCACCCCGGCTGATAACAAGGGATGGGAGGGAGGGACGAGAGGAGAGGCGGGGGGGGGGCATCGGCGTCACAAGCGAGGGAACCAAGCGGCCCCGTATTCTGCTCTTGCTGCTCATTCTCAGACAGCAGATTTCGCCACATTTACAGACACACTTTGGAGGAGTTTGATAAGTTTTGAATTAAGTTTTATAATTCACACAGCTTGACGAGCTCTGGGAGAAGTGATATAGCATCGGAAATGTCACTTGACGGCAACACTGTATTTAAGAGGTGAAAAATTATCTTTGCCAAAGAGCATTTGTAGCATGCTGATATATGGTTTATATCTGCTAATAATTCAAGCCGCGCTCAGGCACTTATCAGTCACGTTGCATATTTGCACTGGAATGCCGACGACTCCAATTTCGAGCATGCGGTGTAATGTTTAAGTGCTGGCTCGGATAGGGAGTCTGCTGAAACGAGCAAGACAAATAACAATTGTTTGAAGTAATTTGAGTTTCTTTCCGCTGTTCTTCCCTTCCTTTTTAATTTAAATAAATATTAAGCTAGAATGTTCGTGTTCTTGCTGCTTTACGTGACCTAAGATAGCTCATCTTGTATTTCAATTCTCTTCGTATCTCCCCTTATGTCGACTGAACATCTGTTGTCTCTCGTCGACATTGATTACATCAGCCATGAGAAACGGACCACAAAAGTATTCAGAGCCCTGCGACTGGCATCGTCTACATGATGGGATGAGGCTGACACCCTTAATTTCCCTTGATCTTGACATTAAAAGCCTTCACCTCACTGTAGAAGTGAGCTCCAATTCAGCAACACACAATAGCTGAGGCCAAAAATGCACTAAAACAACCAAAGCAAGATGTTTTCAAATTGATTGAAAACATATATCAATAGACAGAGTAACTATAAATACTAACACTAGAAATCCAATATGCCTCCATGTGGAAATATCTGATTTTATATATATATATATATATACAGTAAATGTATTTGATATTAGCCAGGTCAACAGGAAGTCATTACATATTCATGAAAATATCCAAACTATGAAAACGGAACATGAGTCAATGCTGGGATGAAAGAAAGCCAGCCTACTGTGGCTTCAAAGCTCCCATCTGAAACTAGTTAAAATCAGAAAGCCTCGTGTGGGTGCGAGCGTGCGTGTGCGCGCGCGATGCGAGGATGTGAGAATAGAGAGCAGACAGAGAGACAGAGATAAGAGCTGACCTTCAGTGAATCACTTCCCTCTCCGGACAGACTTGTAGAGAAGCATCGTGTTTGGCAACTGCTCTTACGCAGAAAAAACAAATAAACAAAGAACAGAGAACGGCTGACAGAGTCACAGGTACAGTGGAGCCGAGGAGGAAAAAAAAGAGGCATGGAGTTAAAGGATGATGAAAGTAAAAAGGAGACAGAAATGTATTATATATTTATAGAGACTGAGCAAGGAGCAAAGAAGGTTGATGGTGGGAGGGGGGGCTCAGCTATCCAAGAACATCCTCAAAATTGGCACACAACGCCAAGACCGGCTCGGCACGAGCCCCGACGGGGCGGGGAGGGATTCAAAATGTGTGCGTACAAAGTTTCTGGCCTGGGAATCAACACGATAGTTGTGAAAATAAGCATCCTGTGAGTTATGTGACTCCAAAAAAGAGCTGAAAAAAGGAGCGCGTTCGGCACCAGGCTGGCCTTTTGGGTTGCCTCCATTATCACGAGACATTATCGCCTCTCCGGAGATACGTAAATATACGAGGATCTTGTCTGCCTTTGACCTTTGTTTGTCTTCAGCTGCTTCTACAAAGAATCCAGAGTCCATTGTTCTTCCAGCTCCATTTTGCCGTCCTGTTCTCAGTTGGTCGCGAAAGAGCCAACATCGCAAAAGCCTGGATAAACACGGCCACGGCCATCGTTGCGGGATACAGTCACACGACCGGACTCATTTCTTGATGAATAATTCTGTACGACGGTCGGGTCGTGGCGGAAGGTATGGCAACTGCGTGAACAGCCGCGAAAAGCAGGGTCTCTTGAACCCTGGAGCCGCCAAAGTACGCCGCCGATAAAACAGAACTATCCAACGAGGCCTTTCAGATGAAAAGTTAAGCCACTCCTTTCGGTTTCCATGTTATACAGTATGGATGTAACGCCCAGTCGGTGTTTCTGTGGAATACCTTTTCAAGTGCGGCCGCTTTTAATGATCGTTCAAGGCAGCACTCGGCAGCTCTGCTCTAAAATGAGATCAGGTTGCATCACAAAAGGAAAATAATCCTTTTTTGAGAAGGTTTGTTATTATACCTTTAGTTCGAAAAGGTTAAACTATGAATTCATCTGCCGGCTGCCTGGTGGGAATTAATCATGTCTGGCACGATGGCTTCTTTTGTTCCTTAAATTAACTACGTTTCTAACTTGGGTATTTTCACAAAGGTTATGTTTGCGCGCAGCTCCGGTGTGATAGAGCCTTCGAATAAAGTCTTTACTCCATCTAACGCTCGGGAAGTTTCTTTTTCCTATAGTCTTCCATGGTTCAGATGGAAGGCGCCGCTGTCATTCAGAAGTGAACGCCACCCCTGCGCAGTCGCCGCGCTGCACCCCAATGGTTATAAATCAAACATGACGCTCTTTAAATAGGGAAATTAATTATTTACACTTCAAGCCAAAATACCTAGAAGAGGCCGGCGAAAAAATACTGACACATAATAAGTCATTTTCAGGCCCGAGAGGCTGGCCACTCTATTACCATAGACTAGATTTATAATGCTCTCATAACAGTCGAGCCACCGATGGAGATACTTTGGGTCAGGCAGTACCCTGCGCCCCGCTCCGTCGCTCCTTCTTAAAAATGGAAAGAGTGGCTGTCAAAATGTAGCGATTGATAGAATTTGGCCAGTTTAGTTTTTTTTGCACCATGATGACACATCTCCTGTTGTAACAGAAAATGTTGCCGGCGCGCAAGACTGTTCTCAGCCACGTCATACCGCTGAGATGTTGAACAGCTGGCGAGAAAACTACACGTTGCCTAGCAACCATGACGGAGCAGACCTGTGAAGAATACATGACTGTATTAGTTCTGCCAGTGGCGTTGTTAACAGTGTTTCACACCGGCACTGAGTCTCTTCCCAGCATGAAAGCCAGTGGGTTTTTTTTTACAAATGAAATGGGAACGCCTAAAAAGGAATGATAATAACATTCTAAATATATCGAATATTTGGTTATCACTATTTCTCACAGGGAGAGTGTCGGCGTTGCCGATTTCGCCTCGACAACCTCACCTTAAAATACGGAAGTGGTCATTTTCAAAATGGTGCTGCGCACACCGTTGAAAACACATTTACACACTTAAAGCCACACATCCCACATAATATAATAAACCATTTTACTTCCACAAGTCTGATCGGTAAAAAAAAAAAAGAAAATGAATACATCAATAAATTATCATACGACATTGGAATAATAGGAGGTGAATTTGCCATTTAATACAATAGAAATGAGGTTAGTTATGATTCAAGTCAGTTGCTGGGGGAGAGAGTGCGGAAAGAGATTAGACATGCGAGTCACTTGCTCAGAAAGATCAAAACGCTTGTTGACAGCAGAGAGCTGGCGCCTGAAGAAGATAAACCCCCTTTTTTTTCCGAAAATAACATTTTTTGGGGCGTCAGCTTACAATATCCCACACTGCTCCATGTTATGTGTGTGAGAGGAAGCTTTTCTAAGTGGACAGCAGCTATTTCCATGAATAACCATGTTGGCGCTATCTATCTATCTACACACACACACACACACACGCATAAACGCACGCCTGCGCTCACGCACATAGCCACCACATCTCTGAAGTGCACAAGCATCAGCGGCCTGGGCAACATCAAGCAAAAAGCACATTTGCATTGGTTTTCAGTCGTAAGACGGCGGTGGGGGGGGAAAAAAAAGGACCTTTCCAGTCCATTTGAACCTATAAACACATCACCAGTCCCACGCAGTGATTTGCTTTTACATTCGATTTGACATTTAATAGCGCAGGGAAGCACTCGGCGGTGTTGCCAAGGGACATTTCTGGGCAGGTCTTTGACGGACTCCTCCAAAGTCCACCGCGACAAGCTAAGTTGGGTTAACAATTCCATTAACTTTTTTTCGAATTTTCCCCAAAAGTCAGTTGTCAAATGAAACGGCGAAAAATAGCCCCGTCCGTGGGGTTAATTGAAGTAGGAATTTGGCCTGGATCTTTACTGCAATCACTTGAGTAGCGTACAGAAAATCAAAACACTCAATTACGATGCCGGCCAAAACGACCCAAACGCGTTATGGAAATAACTCATTCGCATTTGCAATGGAGGTGCGCGCTTGGGAAAAAATCTCACATTTGAATTCTGTTGCTATACTTGGCCTCATGGCTCGCTTCGAAAGTCATGCATATATTTGATTCCACGTTTTGAGGTGCTTTTGCGATGGAATCGATGTAGGTACTTTCATAGGACTCAAATAAGAAAGATAATAACACTAAATCAACTACAGTGCTACTCAATGTTTCGCAGGACCCCGAAGCTGACCCATGTGTTCCGGAGGTGTTCCCGGGGCACGTGCAGTAGAGTGGCTGTATCGCTTGTTCATTTGTTCATTCATTCGGCTTGAATGAGTTTTTCCTTGTGCATGCAAATTTGACTCCTCTGCAAAGTCGGCTTACATCACTTCGTCACTTCGTCTTTATGCAAAGCTCAGAGGTCCGATACCAATCACTTTATTGGCCCCCTTGATTTCGTAACTGCCAGACAGTAGATCAGGCATTGTGGTCCCTCTCGCAACGTTTATAATGATGGGCAATCTAATGGCACTTTAATCGTTATTCTATTATTGGTCAAAGATAACCAGATAAGGGATAAAACGGGGCTCCGGTGGTGCGATCCGTCTTTTTATAGCAAATTTATCTCTGTGCAGAAATGAGGGGCACAATTTTTCTTTTGAACGGATAAATCTGAACCTAAGAAAGATCCTGTTCCAAAACCGATTCGCATAACACATCTTTATACATCAAAAGAGATGACACAAAATCCCAGCATATCTATTCGTAGATACGGTAAGTCTTTCACTACCGAAACATAAGCATTTTAAATATCTCCAATGCAATGAAATACGAGTTGATATGCAGAGAGTTGCTAAAGACAATCTGTAGACCTGGAGGACTGACCTTAATAGGTACATCAAAATGTACAAACACATTTATTTCAGGGGACCTCATAAGGCTTTTGTGTATTTCTTCGTTTGCAAATCAATGCCAAATGACAAAACAATCCGCTCTTAGTTTGGTATCAGTCCATGTTTGACAATCATTTACATATGCATCTACATGTTTTTGGCCTCTGAGGCTGATTGTATGTGAAGCAAAGGGGATCTAAATTAATAAGTAATATAATTTGATAATGTACAAATTCATCACCCCGCTAAGAACCTTTATTCTGTCTCCTTAGACAGACTCATCTATTATGTAGCGATCCATAAGTCTACGAGAGAGAGAGAGAGAGAGAGGAGAGAGGAGCAAGAAATGAGATAGATCAGGACGAAGATATTTTGTGAAATCTGTGGTAATTAGATGGATTAATGAATCAGAGGCAATCCCTGGAATGGAGATTAATTCATGTGACGTGGCCATCATGTTATGTATTCATCAATGTCAAGCAAGTCTTTTATTAATAAGCCATAGATCTGGCCCTGTCCCGGTGGCTAATAAAGGGGTAATATGTCTAATTCACAAGTAACAAATTATCTGGAGGAAGAAACGATGGGACCTAATAGTGTGTGCGTGTGTGTGTGTGTGTGTGTGTGTGTGCGTGCGCGCGCATGTGTGTGCGCGCACTGTGTAGGAAAAATACTTTTTTTTTTTAGACACCGGCCATCAGAAATTTTCATTTGAATCATAAAGTGATGATAATACGAAAAACGACATGGATGTCACCATAGACATCAGAATAGAGAATTACAGTTGTCACTCCAAAAAAAGATTGCAGATTCACCACGTACACACAGGGCGGGTGTTTATGTGAGCTACTGTTTCCATTACGGTGTCGCTGTGTCCACATCTGACATTTCCAGGATGAGAAAACGTCATATTAGTACTGACGTCAAAAAATGGAGTATATAATAACTGCTTTTACTGGAGTTTTGTAAACATGCAGAAAACCGCTGTTGACGTCGTGACTCTAATGATGCCATGAGACAAACAGGTTGCGCTACAGGTTCAAAACTGGTCCGTCACCGAACAGATGAAGAACTTTTTTTTTTTTACCGCATACAAGCAGCTGCTCCTGACTGCGGCCTACGGGTGAAACCCTCAAAGTACAGCATTAAGCATTTAGTGCAAAAGCTGCCAGCTGCAGGTTTTTTTTTTTTTTTTTTTTTTTTTACTTCGGAGACGCCGGCTGGCGCAGAGTTTGGTGAAGGTGTTCCCACCTGCCCTCGTTTACATTCAGGCGCTAAGTGTGTGACCTTCACGCGCGTACTCACGATGCCGCTTGTCCGCATCCGTTGAGCGTGCACTCGCCGCGCGGCACAATGAGGACCTGCCGCCTGCGACTGAAGGGGCTTGTTATGTTTTTGAAAACTCCTCAGGGGTGCCACGGGTCCAGGTCCTGGACGTCTCAAAGGCTGACCCAGCAACAGGCTGCCGGAGAGGTAAAGATGCTAACCCAGGCCAGACCCCACTCATCAATAGCACAAAGGCACACAATCCAAGCATAGAATCGGATTCGGATCAGACAAACATGTTTTTCCAAGAACAAAAAGCTGCAGATACATAATGTGAACGCCGCAGCGTGTCCTTGAAACCTCTGCGCGTTTTTTTTTTTTTTCTTGAGCCATCTCCCCTTCCATCAGTGCTAATTGCCCCGAACGAGTTTCAATTAGGGATGTTGAAACCCGCCCGACGTTGGACATTTGGAGTCAATAGGCATGTAATGGCACCGTCTTTGTCCGTCATTAATCGAGGTGACGTGCGGAGTCGGGAGGATTCGGAACACGTGTCAATTACCGTCCAACAAGGGAACGGGAAACGATGCCGGTATTGCGCAGTGAACATTAGCTTTACAGAGCAGACACTTGTCACGGCAATCCAAAATAAATAAAGAAATAAAAATGGCGTCAAAATCACCTTTCCTGGTTCATTGACGAGGATTTTTTTATTTATTTTATTTTTTTAGACCACTTCTGATTTTCTTCCTCCTCTAGAGGATTTCTGGGACCTGTTCCTATACCGTCATTCACAGATATGAACAATAAACAGAACCAACAGCAATACCATCAGCCATTTTATTTGGCTTGGGCTTCTTTAAAGTTTTATGAAAATTCCCCCCTCCATTCAAATCATAAATGTTTTACGGAAGGTCGATTTGATCTGCGGGGTGAAATGCAAAAGCGCGGGGGGGAAGGGGATTTTTGCACCGCCAAGTCCAAGTCATTAGCCAAAGGTTAGTCATTTCCAAAACGACATGCCCTCCGAAATGTTTTCAAAGGCTTTCCATATAAATATTTAAAGCAGAAACTCGTACTATTTCTCAGCGTGCGCCTTTCTAACCCAAGTCATTCACTGCGTTGTTCCCCGCACAACAAACGCACAACATACACGTGGAGCGAGCCACTCGCTTCCATGAATGGCTGAGTACATTCGGCGCACACGTCGGTCAAGATTTCGAGATCACGCGCAGGGAAAAATGCGCACGCAACAAAACGAGCACAGCGATAGTGGCAACACACACTCGGAGCCGTGTCACAGGTCGCTCGCAATCAACCGCTTCCTCGAACATGTTGAAATCGCTGCGCCGATAATTCTGCAAGCATTTAAAAAACCAGGGTTCATTTCGTGCAACAATCCAAACAACTTGGAGGGGCCTCAAAGAGGACAGCGGCAGCTTCACCATATTGTCACAAGAGCCATCCGAACATTCATCATGATGCTAAAAGTTGCTTATAATCACAGATGCATGCTTTAAACTATTGTTGAGAGCATCGGGGGGGAAAAAAACGGGCACTCTCCGCTGAGATGTGACAGCTCTGTCTCAAGTGGCCTGCAATTTTCCGAATAATGACAACGCCAACAAAAACAGGGGGGGGGGCCCGAAAGACGAGTCAAACAGTTGCCGTGTCAAAGCGCGTCCTGTTCTTCAGCAATCACACATATAGGAATTGTCCAACTTCCTTTTCCTAATTGTCCATCCACCCGTTATCTACGCAACTTTATTCTACAGGAGAGGCGCAACGGGGGGAGGGGGGGGGGGGCACCGTCTCGCTGCCCTTACCTAATTATCATCCTTATCATTTTTTTATATACTTAATTGCAACTTTGTGCGCCCTGAAACAAATGCAAAGTGCATGCTGCCTACGCAGACGGAGGAGCGTATGCTCTGACACAGAGTTACACTTTAATCTCCTTTTCAGGCTGCCCTTCTAATTTACATTGTCTATTACCATGCCACTAACGACTCTGACCTTCTCCACTGTTAGACACCGAGCCAGCAGAGCAGGGTGGGGGGGGGGGGGCGGCCGGGGCGGGGGGGGGGGACACCAGTAAGAGAAGTTTATGGATGACACAGAGAAGGAGGAGACAAGATTTTTTAGGGCCCTGGCATTCACTACAGCCATAAATCTGCGCTTTATGGTGAAATGATGGCAGATAATGTAAGTAAAGGTCAGTGCAGCGTGTCAGCCAACAATAGATCAAGGGGACTGATGATTGTGGCCGCCCGCTCCTCGAGTTTAATCCTGTTCACTTCACTCTTTCACGCCGCTTTTTCCTTTCTTTTTTCCCCCCCCCCATTCTTTTGTTTCTATCTACTTTTTTTTTTTTTCGTTTTTCGGAGCTTCCAAAAATCTCCTGCCTGGAAACACAGCAACAGCCACCGGCGAGGCGCGCTGCAGTGAAGCTGACACGATAAACCGTGTTATTGATGGCCACGAGACAGGATATGTCAACATTGTGTTTCATGGACAATATCATTTCTCCAATACGGGAGCTCAGGCATGAAAATCTCATAAATTTCCTTTTCCAATTGGCTTTTTATCCCTGTAAAGAAAAGGTAATGATTGGATAACAGTCGAGTTAATGTAGAACTTGACTTGACGTGTTTGTTTTTCATCTGCCGGGGCAGACGGCGTAAATTGAAATTTGCATCGGCGTATCTCACATTTGAATTGTCACGCTTAACTGTGAGCTCAACACTTCCCCTAAACTTTCATGTGAACTATTATTCCACTATGTGATTCCATTATTCCTGTAAATGCGTCAAAAAAGGATGATCATTTTTTTGGTTCGAAATATATGAATAATATTCCACATTTTGATGACGTCCAGAAATATGAGTCCACTATTCTTTTTTTGATCATTGTAAATGAACAGAGCAGCAAAATTGCTAGCCACACACATCAAGGCTTAAAAACGATCCTTAATGCAGCGCTTTCTTTATAAAGGTGATTTATTCTTAGAATTACGCTCGAAATTCAAAATAATGCCTGGCGTTGCAAGTGCGCGCTGGTTTAGTGTCTGCTTTTTCCAAACGCGACTTCGAGGAATGGAAAAAAGTGTTGTTCGTAAAAAGTGCTCAGCGTAATGAGATGTCGTAAACGCGGAGATAAACGCGGTGGTCCAGAGGTCCCCTTATCTGAATTAACGTCACTTGGAGAGCCCATAGGACCTCTAAACAGAGTGTATTTTTTTTTTTAACGGTGGTTAAAGTAGTTTGATATAAAACTGCTCCTCTCGAGCCTCATGTGGTTCTTTATTGATTCGCTGTTACGCAATTTCACTTCCATAAGCGAGCAGGGGTCAGCAAAGAGCGGGGTGAGGTGGAGATGGACGGCAGACCCCAACGATACCTCTCCACACGGGCACATGTAAGGATCGGCGGAGTGGAATCATCAGTTTGGACGCAACGCACACGTTCCGAGCGGCTCGATAATCCCCGCGCGAGGGCGCAGGGCGTGTCTCATTAGCCATTAAACTGCTCCTCTCGAGCCTCATGTGGTTCTTTATTGATTCGCTGTTACGCAATTTCACTTCCATAAGCGAGCAGGGGTCAGCAAAGAGCGGGGTGAGGTGGAGATGGACGGCAGACCCCAACGATACCTCTCCACACGGGCACATGTAAGGATCGGCGGAGTGGAATCATCAGTTTGGACGCAACGCACACGTTCCGAGCGGCTCGATAAAACCCGCGCGAGGGCGCAGGGCGTGACTCATTAGCCATTATTCACCGGACCCGTCTCCTCATGTAGAACCAGGCAAACTCGCTCGTTGACTCAAGGAGACATTTTGAAGTGAAAAAAAAAAAAAACCTTTTGACGGGAATGATGTCTCGGTGTGCCGCTGAAGCCACTCTGTCTTCTCCAGCTGATGACAAAAAAAGAAAAAAAAAAAAACTTTTAAACAGTCAGACGCCTTGAGATCGGATTGGGACGTGGCGATAATGAAATATTTATTTATTGGCTGAAAAACAGCAACTCCAACGTGCCGATGGAAAACGGCGGATTGGACTTTTCAAACCTGAACGTGAGTAAGATTGCTCTTTCGAGAAACCTGCTTCGTCTTACGGGCACAAGGTTTGTTTTGTGGGCCCCGTCACTGTTGAGCTATGAAATCGGCAATTGTCTCCTGAACGACTTCACCCGTGACCCGAATAACTGCGAAGGGGGCCGTTTGTGCATAGGTCAAAGATCATCGCTGGCTTCTCCCTCGCTTGTAGTCATAGGAAGTGTCTTGCCAAAAAACTTTTTTCGCCCAAAAAGTTGCTTCTCTCTTCCACACCGTGCAGTCGGAGCATTTTCCCCCTCACGACGCAACAGACCGCCATCGGTTTTTGTAATCCAAAAGTTGTTTAGTCAAAGTTCCGCCCGAAAAACAAACAGCGATTAGTGTCGAGTAAACCATAATGGTATCTTTAATGTTTGCCGTCCACATTTGAGATTGTGCTGACATTTCAACAAACCCAGGGAAAGCTAATTAGCCGTCATTTCCTCGAATAATGGCCACACTGAACGCTATTGATTAGACTCAAAGGGGAGACACTATATTGATTTTGTTATATGCTGATGGCAAGTGTCTACAATGTTGTATTTCTCGTGTCTCCGCAAACTCTCTGTTCCTCCTTTCCCCTCCTTTTTTTTTTCCTGCTCCATTCTTTTCTCACTCCTTTTTTTTTGATCCCATGTTCCACTCCGAGTATCTCGTCGCCAACTGTGCCGGTGGACTGAGATGGAACAAGTTAATATCTCGGTGAGCCGCCCTTACAGCCTTTCGGATTCCCTCAGCCTCGCCTCTGTTATTGTGCTACTCCGCTTATTTCTGATGTATGAGGTTTGTGTCCGCGCGGTGCTGGCATGAGCGCGGGCGGCGCGGGCACCCGCACTATGCGAATACTTGGAATGTAGCCGTACGGTTGTATTTCATACAGCTTGCGAGTGTGTGAAACTAGTGCATTATGTGGGCGAAAGTACAAACCAGTGATGCACCCGCAGTGCAACTGTGCACGTTCTTCTATGTACGCGTGTGTGTGCGTGTGTGCGTGCGTGCGTGCGTGCGTCGATATTTGTGCCATCATGTATATGTCAGTGTGTGTTACAGCATGCGTGTGTGTGTGTGTGTGTGTGTGTGTGTGTGCGTGCGTGTGTTTGTAAAATTCCTTCTGGGTATGTACCGCTCTTCGTTGTCTTTGTGGCCAGATGCACGCGTGTCCGCGTGTACACTACCTGGCCTCAGCCTGCGTGCGTGCGTGCGTGCAGGAATACCCCCCCAGGTGTCACGGTATCATGATAAATGGGCTCGGCACCGCTGAGACAACCACAATACCCCACAGCAATATATCTCCTTAACTCCTCACTGCTTTGGAGAAATGTATGCCGTTCCTCGATAACAAAGGGGGCTCCATTTTAACGCGTTACGGGAGGGACACCCCTTTGGATCCAAAGACTTTGCCCGGGTGGTCGACGAAGCTTTATATACGTCAAAAAAGTAGCTGTGCAGTAACGAACCGAGTGTGTCATTTTTACAACAACCGCAAGACTCATCTGCACAAGTTTTCATGCTGTACTCAAGGGGCCGCAAGCAAATTGTAGGAAACAAAGTCCGTGTACGCCGCCGTCACGCAGTTCTAACCCGGCAACCTTCAAAAACAAAAACAACGCAGCCTCTGTCAGATCCCATTTTGTTTGCGTCAGCAACGTGGCAACGTGAAATATTTACCAACTGTCTCCTTGAATGTCATTTGCGTGTGTCCTTTACGTTCTCCTTTCCTCCGTCTTTCCCTCCGTTCATTGTTCAGGATACGTTCCGATGATAACCGCTAATTGACTTTTGGAACAAAATCCTAAAGTTCTGCACATCCAAACCTGGGAGCTGAGCAGTGTAAAAAGAATGCTCTTTTAGCCATTGATCCGCTCCTAATATCTAAAGCTTACCACAGTCGGGGTGCATACTGTCTATTCTGAATGCGCACATCTAGATTTTGAAACCCCTCACGTCTCGCCACACCATCTCAGCAACGATCAGCCAAATGAAGAAGTGGCGAAACTATTGCACTTTAACTATAGCTTGAATACAGGATGGTACAAAATACATGTCCAAATGAGTGACATGAATTCCCATCCCAACTGTGTTCACATTAAAAAAAAAAAATTGTCCATTTTCCAGTAAATTGTAAATTAAAGCAAAACTGTCTCTCCTATCGAGTGCTCATTCTCCACAGTGTGATCAATGCGGGTACCAATCGATGTTGATAGGCCCTTTTTTTTTCGCCTTCCCCTCCTACACAATCAATAGAGAATGCACTATACAGGATATGAAATCCTGCTCCTATTCATCCATAACTGACATGCTGAGCATTTATTTAAGTGCAATCACACTCCGCGCCTATATTAGTATCGAACACGATAAGTAATCTGCTTGAAAATCAATTATTATAATTATTATAATATTATAAAACCAATCGCTAAAAGATGAATGGTTTGGGGATTACAATGTTGCTCCTGCTCTCATGAGATGATCAACTTTTTGTGTAAAAGTGAAAGACAGGGCCAGGTATTGGCACGTCTTGGCATAAATTGGAGACAGTGTGTGTGTTTCTCCTTCACCAGAGTTTGAAACAATACACCCCCATCACACCGATGGCAAGAATAGGAAAAGCAAAAATCTACAGGAGAAAAACTACAAAGGCATAAAAAATGTATATATTAGCAGTGCACGTTGCATACGAAACGCAAAATTACACTGTCAGTTCATTTACGGGGGAAGTGTTCATGCTGGATATACGGCTTTGCCTCCCATGGTCCTAATCACATTGCACACACAAAAAATGTACGCAAAAAAAAGAATTTTCTCGGTGATGGGAGGCTATGAAAATAACGTGGATGGTGGCTCACAAATTGCGTTTGCGAGAACATCCCGCAGCAGATCAAAGCATGGAAACCTTTTCACGGCCGTTATGTCACAGTTCCTTAATTCTTGGAGCCAAACGCAGACACAGACGCAAGCAGTGGAATAAGGAAAAACCAGGGTTACCCACACGCATAGGCGTACACCCAGGCAGACTGAACAGTCGGAATGAGATACTGCCATGTAAGCCAATTCCTTATTTCTTTGAAATGGTCTCACTCATAATGAGCGATTATCCGACGTCCAATCCTATTAAGCAGCTAAATACATTTTCGCATGTACTGCAGACTACTTAAGTACAGTTTGGGAAGGAATTGCACTATACTTCAATAATTTACTGCCACTCTTACGTTTCTATCATGTTTTACACAATGAGTAATTCTTTCATGAAACAGAAGGCTCTGCTGTATGTTTACCTACCCAAAAGTATGCCGACCAGGAAATGTCAAGAGTATTCTATACTTTTTTCTTTGTTTTTATGTATACGCTATAACGATTCCATAATGTTATAATTCAACACCGACAGTGGCGCTGTTTAGTTCCTGATGTGTCGCACATACATTTGAGTCTGCGGCCAGTCCAGGTAAAGATGAAAAGTATTTGATTTAAAACCAGTGTTTTCTGTGATCAGCTGTTTGTTCCTCAGCGGGTGGAAGAGGCTCGGATCAATCATTCACTTGCGAGCCGCCATCAGGCTCGGTATTAGCATCGCGTTCTAAATTTACGAAACAAAACGCAGCAAATACATTATTTGAGCTCAGGCGCAGCATAATGGTGCACCATGCCGGTTGTGTTTGTGGGTGTTTTTTGGTCTGTTTGTCTAACACTGCTTGATCCACACAGAAAGAGCAGCCCCCCTTCTGATTGGCCGTCCCTCGACGAGCGGCTGCTCTAATGACATATCGGTCTCCGGCCCACGAAGACGTGGACTGTAAAATGTAAAAGCGACGTCCCATTTATTTCGCCCCTCGCTTCCTCCCCAGACTCTGAGCGTCTGTGTGGGCCTGTGGTTAATTGTGGTTGTAAGTTGATGCGATGCCCTCCCCTGTCTATTACGTCGCGCCTGGCCATGTCTGAATTGTCTGTGTTGATGTGAGTCACTCCGAGAGAGAAATTCAATTACTTCCCCTCCCTTCCCCAGTCCCTGGCCGTGCCCAGCCGAGCTGAAGTTTGACTGGTATCTGAGGCAGAGGAGAGCAGAGAGTGAAAGGGAATGAGCGAGGGCGAGAAAGAGGGAGAGAAATTGGATATCTGAGGAAAAAAGGGAGAGAGGGAGAGAGAGAGAGAGAGAGAGAGAGAGAAAGAGAGAGAGAGAGCCAAAGATGGATCAAATAGATGGAGACGGTGGGATGGAGAGACGGTTTTAAAGAGTGAGCGCCAAAGTAGCAGAATATAAAGATGCATCGCCGTGAAAACATAATCTGACATTCACCATCCAAGCAATTTGTCCTTGATGGAGGTCTGAATGATCTGGGCGTCACAGCCCGGAAACATGATTATTGGGAGCCGTTTGGTTTTATGAGACATCAAATAAAATTCCAAACAAATGGCCCCGCTCGTTCGAGGCTCTGGGCTCAGGCCCCCTAAAAGGATCTCATCCTTTAGCTTTTAAATCTTTCTATTTATTCACTTTTTTTTTTTTTTCCCCCCACAATATTTTATTGGGACCTTTAATAGCGGGCTCATTATCAGACATCAGTGGCCGCCGTGATTTACCGCGTGCGCAAAACGATACTTGACTCAGTAATTCTACATTGTTTCGTTTGGTTTGTTTTTTTACCGCGAAGGTAGTTTTTTGCCGTTATCCGATAAAGCGGAACTCATGCAAAAAAAACAAAAAAACATTTTCATATTTTTGCCATTTTCTCCTGTGAGGTTCAACAAACGGTCTTTACAGCACCGACCGCTCGTCAAATCACTCGTTTCAGGCTGACAAAAAACACCCGTTCCGCTCTACGGTTCTTGCAACGTTTCATTCACGAAAATGTCCGACGGTTGACGGCCAGCGAATTCATTTGCATCGCTTTTGAGTTGTTGTTGGCCTAATTGTGGGCCTAATTATTTTTGACGACGTTCATAATTAAGAGGCATGAGAGGAACGAGTGGGTATGAAAAAAAATATGGATACCGAACATGAAAAGGAACAACTCAGGGCACACTAAGTCATTTCCATTTAGTCTGGACGTCCCTGAGGACCATCAGGGTGAAGAGGGGGACCGTTTTGTTGAGATATGAAAAGATAACTGGGCCTGTGACAGCGTGGCAGCCAGCTGACAGCGCATGCTAAGATCAAGATGACCCCGGGGGACCCAAGACTGGCAGTTAGCCACGGCCAGGACATTGCTTCAGATTTTCAACTCGATTTACCCCAAACCCGTACCATACCGATGGCAGCTACCTTCTCTGACCAGACACCCGAGTCCAACAATCGTGCTCATCCCCTGCCTGGGTTCCCAGATGAGGCCGGTCCAACCTCCTCTGTTCTCCCCGCCTCCAACAGTGAGCAGCTAAAGCAACAACTCAGGTCTTTTCTCTTTTTTTTTTTTTTTTTTTTTTTCAAACGAGGTAAAAGACTTGCAGATGTCTTCCCACTCACGCGAGGAGAAAAGGCTAAATGACCCCGGAGAGGCAAAACGAGGCCACGGGCCACGGATAGTTTACGGAGAAAACTGCCCAGTCAAGCATCTGCAAAACGTAAGGTTGTTTAACGTGAATACTGAGTATTAGAACGAGGAGGAGGCTTTGTTTAGCGATGGACTCTGGGCCCGTTTTGACGAACACAAAACAGCACATGGCAATTTTATTCGCCGAAGCGTTGATGAATAGTAAAAGCGGAATGGGAAAAATGAGGACTGCGTGGAGCATCGGCAATCTAATTAAGCCGCGCTTCTTAATTTGGCCCTGGATCTCATGAATGTTTTAGTGGGGAAGCAGCCAGTGCCTGTTGTGAAAGGAAGTTGTCTGGAGCCCTCGCATTAAGCCACCGCACCATTTCTCTCAGTCTGGGAGAGATGTGTGC
This sequence comes from Colistium nudipinnis, assembly GCA_016785305.1. Lineage (NCBI taxonomy): Eukaryota > Metazoa > Chordata > Actinopteri > Pleuronectiformes > Rhombosoleidae > Colistium > Colistium nudipinnis. The sequence continues at coordinate 304,903 of JAFBJU010000490.1, read as the reverse complement.
CATTCTGCATAACCTCGGGAGCTGAAAAATCCCAACCCGACACAGCCTATGTGACTTGGTGATAAGGTTTAAGGGTAAGGTCATACGGGCAGGAAGGAGAGACGCCATTACCGGGCAAATACACAACAGTTCGACTGCGTGCCGCGGCCAAAGGGGGCGTCGTTTGATGGCTTCCCTCATATTTCATAGGTCTTTCGCGGGGGGGGGGGGGGGGAAAACGTAAGGTTGTTTAACGTGAATACTGAGTATTAGAACGAGGAGGAGGCTTTGTTTAGCGATGGACTCTGGGCCCGTTTTGACGAACACAAAACAGCACATGGCAATTTTATTCGCCGAAGCGTTGATGAATAGTAAAAGCGGAATGGGAAAAATGAGGACTGCGTGGAGCATCGGCAATCTAATTAAGCCGCGCTTCTTAATTTGGCCCTGGATCTCATGAATGTTTTAGTGGGGAAGCAGCCAGTGCCTGTTGTGAAAGGAAGTTGTCTGGAGCCCCTCGCATTAAGCCACCGCACCATTTCTCTCAGTCTGGGAGAGATGTGTGCCATTCTGCATAACCTCGGGAGCTGAAAAATCCCAACCGGACACAGCCCATGTGACCTGGTGATAAGGTTTAAGGGTAAGGTCATACGGGCAGGAAGGAGAGACGCCATTACCGGGCAAACACACAACAGTTCGACTGCGTGCCGCGGCCAAAGGGGGCGTCGTTTGATGGCTTCCCTCATATTTCATAGGTCTTTCGCGGGGGGGGGGGGGGGGGGGGGGGGGGGGGGGAATTTAGATAATCAAAATGGCAGGCGGCCAGCTTGTGCAAAAAAAAAAAAACGTGCGTAGGAGCAGCCGGCCTCCTTTTCCTCTGCATTCGTATCCATAAACATTCCCTCTAAGTGCTTTTTGTTGTTTGACACGGCTGGGCCGAGGCCCACAATCACCCCCGCTTGGCGAGCGCGTTTCTCTGGAATCAAAGCTAAATCATCAGTGGTCAGAATGCAATTTCCAAGTGTGCGGCCACGGCATCGCGTGCCGTTTGTCCTACGCAAAAAAAGGACAAAAAGAAGAGAATTCACGCGATTCTGCATGTGGCTTTCGTAAACGCCGGCCGTGGCGGGGGGGGCTAAGCGGTCTGGCCCCGGCTCCCCCCCCCCCCCCCGGGGGGCGGGCGCCCGCCCCCCCCCCCCCCCCCCCCCCCAACGTATTTGCACCATTATGAAAATAAAATCGAGCCCTTGTCTGAGGTGCAGCGGAGTGAGCTGCGGCCGGGGCAATGAGCCTCCGAGGATACGTCTCGCTGGATTATTAAAGTCTGGTTCTGTCTATATTGATTGGTGCTGATGCCCTTGAGGGAGTCGGGCTGTTTAGTGGTGTGACGGGCACAGTGAGTCATAAACACAGTGACAGGACGTCAATGAGCCATAAACACGTCTATAAAAACCCGTCTCCCCCTGATGCTGCCGAAATTTGTCTCACATCACATAAACATAGAGGTGAATTGACAATGTGTTTCCGTGCGTGCCTTTTTCTATCCTCCCGTTTGGCTCCAAGAAGAACGCCGCCGTATAAAACAATAGGCAAGAGAAAATAGATGAATTCATACATCACGCGTGTCACTAAACAGTAGCGCAGTGATCAAACTTTGGACTCTTTGTCACATTAAGCAAACCCGTCCACTCGGATTATGTTATTTGTCGTTGTTAGCCAGGTAAGAGAAAATGGATTCTTGTCCACACTAACACATAAACTCCTTTAACTACACAACTACATGAAATCAGAATGCAAGGGTGTGAGTAAGTCGAGATCTTTTAAAACCGCTTTGAACTCCTGATTTAAAAAAAAAAAATCTCATTTTTTTCAGCCGATCAAAAGTAGGGATGTGTTAGGCTACGATTTTATCACTCCAGATACTGCTTAAGGACACCTTGTCAATCAATTATCATCAGAATTAGAATTGCGCATCGTGCCGCACAAACCTGCACATGCGACCACACACAAGTCCGGGGGAAATTTGACCTCTGCACTGGCATGCAAGGCCACAGAGCAGTGGACAGCTGAGAGCGTCCAGGGAGTAGATGGGGTTAGTGCCTTACTCAAGGGCATTAGGGGTGGCATTTCTTTTGTTAGTGGTGGGGGTTCGGGCATCCTTCCAGATGGAGACCACCTCGACAGGGCCTCGAACCGGCAACCTTCGGGTCCGATGCCTGTCTCCCTCACCACTAGGCCACCTCTCCCCAATCCATCATTGGCAATCCTGCAGTTGTTACTACGCTCTATAATTTGTAGCGCATATAAATCTTCAGGGGTTATGGGCACATTTAATTTAATTTAACGTATGCATATATGATCATAGGAATTTCTATACAGACACATTTACTGTGGTTCTACTCTCTCGGGCCTGTGGAAATGCACACGCGCGAGGACAAATTAAAGAACCTGTTACAACATTCTGAAAGACAAACCAGATAAACACGCACACGGCCGAGGAGAACGGAACAACACCGTGTTTTCATTTGTAATCAGTGCCGAGTCAGAAGCGTTGCCAGGCCTCGTGCCAAGGGAGCTACCATAAGGAGAAGGTCTTGGCAGACCCAGTGTACTGGCAGACGGTGTCCCAGACCTCTCCCCCCCATATTTCCCTGTCTCACAGACAAATAGACGAAAGACGAAAGACAATGTGTAATCTGTTCACCAGTGCGTGCACCTACTGCTCCGTCATGAATGAATATTGCGCGGGGGCGAAGATGGATTTTAGTTGAGTTGTTTTTCAACAATCCCGCAGAGAGAGGAGGTCGATTAAAATTCTGTGGAACAGTAATGGAAATAATAACTTAAACACCCTGTTTTCCGTAGATTGTTTTTTTTCTTTTTTTTTTTTTTTTTATCATGGTTTTAAAAAAAATATATTACTTCCCAGAATATATCACTTTTGTCCTCCTAACCCAGGTTGGATTTGGAAATGTTTCTGGGGATTGTATAAATGAGATAGCTTGTATTGTTTAGTATGGACACAATGATAATAATAATAAAATAAAAAAAAAATGAAAATAGGAAAATTCCTCAGTGTATTCATCCAATAAAGCTCTATTCACCCCAAAGATCTCAATAATGCAATAAATAGCAGGCCTCTCACGTTAACCTTCACTCTTGACAGATCCACATCCAGGACTTGTATGCAGCATACCCAATATTTACACACCTTCCATAGGGTTGGCCTGTATTCACTTGTTTTTGGATAGGCATTAAAACACAGTCGCACGGATGGATGTAAAAAGACAAACAACAGACACCATTTGATTGTAACCATGCTGTAGCTCCACCCAGCTACTAGATATGTGGATAAATCTAGAAGGCGGTGTTTATTCAATTCCCCTAAAGGGCTGGTTATACTGCGGGTATGATGTGTTATCTCATTCTATGTCCGCGAGATTACACCTGCCTCCAAACGGAAAATGGCCAGTGTCTAATCAACAAAAAAGGCCCAAATTCCACACATATTATTTATTTACCTGATGTGGCTGCGAGGGGTTTTCGAATCTATTTATTTTTCCATTAAGTCCTTCCAACGTAGAGGTGACTTCCCCCAACTCCAACTTGAAAATATACGGCACTTTTTTTTCTTTTTTTTTTTATGGGCCCTACTGTATTACTCCTCTTGCACGTACCGCCGCTCTGTGAGATAGTATGCATTATGATACGATTTACGGTCTCTCCGCTCTGCAACTCTCTACCGGGGAGGAAAGAAAAAAAAAAACAAGACAAAAGCAGGTGCCTTTTTGTCCCAAACGAGCTTAACCGAGACCGCTGTAGCATTTGCTCTGTTGATAATAAGATTACAGGCATTTATGGGAATTAAAGCGCTCGCATCAGTTAACAGCTACTGTATCGGCGTAATGCCTCTAAGCCGAAATGGCCTTGCCTTCGTCCGTTCGGCAACAACTCGCAGGTAAAGAATGAGAGTACTGTGGGGGAAAAAAAAATGCCGACATTGACGCTGAGCGGCTGGATAGAAATAGAGGTCGGGAAATGACGATTTGAGGCTGGGAGACGCGAGACGGAAGACAAGTCCAATAAGAAATGAAAGCTGCTAATGGCGAAGGGGGACGGGTGTGGGCGCATGAATTGGTGTCCCGCTCCTCTTCCCACTGTGAGAATTACACTTGCCTTGATTGGAGGAAAAACAATGAATCTTGAATGCATCACTACCGTGTTGCAAGTCACAGTCATTAGAGAGTCGGACAGGCACCGTGTTTAGAGGAAATCTTTGGGCAATTAAAGGAACTGTGTGGCATTGTGAGGGAGAGGAGCTGACTTTAAATGGGGACTTCTATGAGTCTGCCATGGTGCAGCCTAATCGCAAGGCTGACCATGCTACCATTTCATACTGTGTGTGTGTGTGTGTGTGTGTGTGTGTGTTGGGTAATCTCATGATTAAATGGACTATGATTCATCCCGGTCGTGTAATGCGGGTATAAATCTTCCGGCTCATTAAAACATTTCTGTCCTTTTGTGTTTTCATTTCAGGTGGGCTCAGAATCCCTCCCTGATTTATGCCTCGACAGTAATTGTCCGAAATCCTGCTGTTGCTCGCTGCAGCGGCCCATTTTTGGGATTTTTTTTTTAGCCCATCCGTTGCCATTTCAGTCCGCCCCTTTCCTTGTTTTCTTTCATTCTCTGTCATTTTGCATCCGGCTCTGTTCTCCTTTTGTTCCTTCTTTTGTCCTCTCTCCGCGGTTATCCACATTCTTTCATCCTCCCTCTCCTCTGCCTATGTTCATTCAATTTGTCTATCCGGGGCTGTCAGCATTTTTCCTTTTTCCTGTCCCTCCAAATCCTGTTGCACGCTCTCCCACGCCAGTCCCCCTCTTATCATTATTATCTCACAGCAAATTCTCCTCTGCCATATTTTGCCAAGCATGGTGTTTTCATATTCCGTGAGCATATGGTGAACTATCTTTACAATACAGAAATAATCTGTATTTGCATCTGCCTGTCAATCCCCTCAGATCCAAGCATATGGTTTCTTACAATTTACTGCTGATCAAGGTGTTCTTGCAGGAAACGAGTCTGCAAGGGTATTTGACTTTTTTTTTTCTTTTGTTCATTTTACCATATGCCACATGTGTCACAACTAAGGCCCGCAGGCCTAATCCGGCCCGGCAAGTAATTTCATCAGACCTGCGAGAGCTTAAAAGTCATATGCTTGTCTTAAAATAAAAGTGCTTTTCAGCATCCAGTGACCTTACACTACATCTACCACAATGCATGTCTATTTTTTGACCGGGAAATGATAGCGTTCTGCTGCTAAATCGCTGCGTTTCCCTATCAGAGTTTACCGACACAGCAGTTTTCCTACAAGTGACAAGTGGAAAAAGATTTACAAATAATCCCAAAATGTCCAAGAAGAGGAAAAAACGTTGATTCAGAGGTAAGGCACGAAAGATAGGAAAAATGGAAAAGTGAATAAACGCGTGGGCTTTAAGGCACTGTGTTATGAGGCAGCTCCGGTGATACTGTTATACATTTTACGTCTGTATTTCCGAACACGGAGCCAAGTGTGCTAAATTTAGCCCCCCAAAAAAACATCCCATTTCCTAGAATTTAAAGGAAGACTTCGATCGCAAGAGAATATGTTTACAGAGGGCTACAGAAAAGTTTTGAAGAAACTTAAGTTATCGTCTGGGGTAAATGCATACATGTCCATAAAAGAATCTTAGTAAGTAAAACGTGAGAAAAGTAAAAAAAAAAAAAAGACTTTTACATCTTATACATACATCTCGACATTTTACTGTGCAACTTTACAGGTGAGGATTTTTTTTTTTGGCTTGGTTAATAAACCCCAATTTTATTCTTATAACCAAAAGTTGAATACTGCGGTGATAAAAATGTTTCAGATCTACGGTTTTTATATGATCCTATCACTGTGCCCCCCCACCTCCCCAGAGTGTTGAGTATCATCCCACAGCCATCTTGTAGGCTCTGCCGGAGCAGATGGCCTCTCCTCATGAAACCCTGATGACGGCACCGTAATCTGACTCAACGGAGAAAAGGCTGTCTGATTAACAACTAACTCCATTCAAGTGGAAGGCCCGGTTTATTTCAGGCCTTGTGATTTGTCTGGAGCCTGCAAAGCTGCGCTGAGAGGACCACGCTGTCACACCACATCATTTTTGTTGCGGACGACAACCTTTTTTCCTGCCTCAGAAACAAACAAAAAATAAAAAGAAGAAAAAGCGACCGTTTCGGAGGGTTGAAATAGCGTTCGTGACCGGAAAACAATGAAGTCAGCATATGCAAACATACCCACTTGGCTGCACCACCTGGCTGGTTGGCCGGCTGACAAATTGGTTGCCATGGCTGTTGTGAGAACCCTGGGCGGAGGTGACTGGGTCGCAGTATCCGTAGCGTCTGCGGCTGAGTAGCACCGAGGGGCCAGATGGGGTCGCAGAAGGGGTGGGGGGGCTGCGGGGCACTCTGCCACTGCCACTCTCCCTACTTCACTATAGAGAAACACAGATATGATACTGGTGTGAAAAGTCATAAAAACTACATCGGTTAAAAAACATTCAACATAAAATGCAATGACACATCCGGTTCACAACCTACACCGTGTTGACACAACAAACAATCCAGCGCGACCGTAAAAATCCTTCCGCAGTCTGATCGGTCAGCGACACATAATTAACTTCCATGAACCACCAGATGTTTAAAAAAAATTAGGCTGTGAAGAGTTTCGGTGTTAGTCCATTATTCATAATGTGGAATTTTAAAGCAGCATTTACGGCATGCAGCAATTTCCTTGTCAATGGCGAGAGAAATGTTCTAAGTTAAAGTGAATAATTCATGCCCTTAAAACTGGCTGTTGAGGTGCCCTAAAGCGATTCATCATCGAGTCCCATGGAGAACGCCGACCTGAGGTATACACTGAAATACAAGGAAGGTTCTGAGATCCTGTTTTTGAGGAAAAACACCGGCATTGAGGTACGCACCGCTCCACCGGCGAGTGCATCAGCCAAGAGAACGGCAACTATGCAAACCTACAGGGTCGTCTCTTCCTTCGAACTGTGTTCATGGGAATGCGAAAAGAAAAAAACAATTTAAAGCCCGCATCAGCCAGAGACCGAAGCCCCTGGGGTGAAGCCATGTCTGCTCAATTGCTGTACGACGAGGAGAACGGTGAAACCCGGTGATGGATGATGGTGGTGATGGCTTAACTCCAATGCCAATAATCACGCAGCAAAAATTGATTGACATCCTCGACGCTGTGTAGCACATTTCAGCATCACTGGGGCCAGCTTAAAATGCGGTGGGTGAAATAATGGCGGTGGGTGTAGGTAGAGCAGGACATGTTTGGCTGGTTTAGTTAGCTCAAGTTAGGCCCAACAAGAAATGTTCCCACCCGCGTAATGTGCTAAATTATTCAAGAGCCACGTTGCAACAACAATCTTGACTTTCAACAAGACACAAATAAAATTATGCATCGAAAAAACACAGAGCACTGGATATTCTGTCCATTGTGTAATTGTTCTTAACAGTGACTACCTGGCTCTTTTTTTTTGTATGTTTTTAACTACGGTGGGAAGATGATTTCATTAGGACAGGAGCTCCAGGCTAAATCTTCATGCGAGTTGTATATCAAACAAGTCTGTAGTAAGCAAATGAATAAATCAAATCAAATAAATAATATTCAAATACTAAGATTACAATGTTTCTTTTTCTTTTCTTTTTTTTAAATACACCTGAGTGGGCTTTTCATGCAGACAAATTGACCATTGCAAATACAGAAACACAATTCCACTGTAATTGTGGCGTATAACTTTCACTCAATGAGCATCAGGAAGCTTCGGTATGATTAACGAGCAAAGTGTGCGTGCGTGTGTGTGTGAGTGTGCGTGTCAACTTGAGAGAGAGAGAGAGCATAGAAGACTGAAGCTATATTGGCCCCGGTATGCCCCTGGTCGGCCTGTCAGGTCTAGTCAGCGTTACCTGAATCATGCCACCATGGCTCCATCTGTCACCGGCCACCATAGCCAGAAAATGAAAAATGGATAAACCGTTTGAGAGAGTAAAGAGAATTGGGGGGGGGGGGGGAAAAAAAGAAAAAAAAAAAAAAAGAAAAAAAAACAGAATGTAGAATTAAAGAAGCTTTGAGTCAAGGCTCAATCGAAGAAACGTGGGAACAGGTGAGAATACGATTTATCGTGATATGTGGGCCAAAGGAAAGTATGAAATAAAGAGAAATGGAAGTAAACAAAACGATGGTCCAGGGATGCACGTTTACTGCGGCAGCATCCATAGCTCCGGGCCGTCCATTGACAGGTGCCTGTGCGATGTCTTTGAACCGTATTGATCACACAGCAGAGACGCATTGCAAGGGACTTTACCTTTTTCTTTTTTTTACCCCCAATCATCGTTAGGAAAGAAAAAATATATATTTCACAAAGTTCCCCGCCCTTGTTCCCCCGTTGCTGACTTCTAACATTGACTTTGCACTATCGAAGATCAGACCGAAGCTCTTTGAAGCAGGGCAGCCTCCAAATCTGAGGTTAGCCCGCGCAGGAACGGTATCACATTATGTACCCCACGATTGATTCCTCTGCAAAAATCCTTTGATGATGTGATAACACAAAAAGTCCCGTTTGGAAGTGACTTTGGCCAGTGTTCTGAGCAGGAATGTGCGAGGGCATCCCTGTGCAGGCTATTTAGGGCCAAGAAAAAAAAAAACGAAACAGATACTGACTTTGCATTATTTGTCCACCCTTTGCCAAATGACTCAGACAGGTTTATGGGCATCGTTTTCCAGCCAAATGTTAAAAAAGAGTATGTTTTTGTTTTGTTTTTTTTATGAATGTGCTTCGATTCGGGTACAAACATGTTGCACTTTGAAAACAAACAACGTACAAGCCCAAGAAATTGACGGCGTCCCATACAAAATAAAAAACAATGTCCTTTCGGAAAAATTGGTCAGTGTCATCCCCACGGCCTGCTCGAGCCTTTTTTCCCCCCAGAGATGTGAGGCCCTACCTGCCGGGTGAGGCCGGCGGGCGCCCCCGGCTCTGAGGCGACCGGCCGATCGATGTGCGCCGCCATCCCGCCGAGAAGCGTCTTATCTCTGCGAGCCCCTTCCGCGTTCCCACGCGGACTCGGTTGTCTGTAGCGTTTTGACACATAACAAATTTCCCTTTTTCTTTTTCCTCAAGAGTCTGAAGATATTTTGTCGCTGCCGGTTTGAACCGGTAGCCATTTGTTAACATGTTGTCACTGTGCCTCTGCGACTGTGGCATGTGACCTTGTTGGTATTATTTCTTTGTACTTTTAAGAAGAAAACTGTTGGTGAAGCGTAACTTTGCGTATTTCATGTTTCGAAACGCATGAGTTGGTAATGGTAGCGAAGGGCATTTGTGAAACCCGTTTTTTTTTTGTGAGTGTCTTTCTTTGGTTAGTCTTGACAGGAGACCATCCCCCTGTACACGGCGCTTCAAAGTATTTTCGGGTTCACAGGATAATGTGACCTCACCAGAGATAGCGAGCGAGGCCTTGGGTTCACACGAGCTTTGCGCACAAGCCCCAGATTTTGTGCTGTCTAAATCCCACCTGGCCTCTCAGTCCACAGATCTCAGACAGAATCTCAGGGATCCGACTGCAGAGCCGAGCTTTCTGATGTGAATCAGCACCATCTGGATAATGTGGGTCACGACAAATTTCAAGAGACACAATGTCTCTCTCTTCGGTTGACGTAGGCCGGGTCAAAGTAAGTGTCAGCGACGCGCTATAAATGAATGATACACTCAGCGCCAGGTTCTACAAATGCTCTACTTCTCACGCTCGTCATCATCATTGTCGTCATCCTCATCATCATCATCATCAGACAAAAACAGCAGCAAACCTCTGAAGATAAGAATCTCTGCTTAGTTTGACTTAATGGCCGCACTCGCGCACGCACCCACCCACACACACACACGCAGACGTTACTCAGGACATAATTCACTCACTAATGTAACTACCTCTTTGTGAAAGAGGAGGTCACGGTTGTTACTCGCAGCCTTTTGGAGAGCAGGGGAGAGTGAAATTGATTTTGCGGGGGTTAATGACGGCGAGGGCCGAGAGGTCACCGAACCTCCACAGCTACTTCACTCGTTTACATGACAAAGAGGTGCAACTGCTACTGCTGCTTAAAACAGTTATTATGATAATGTCCAATTCATACAAATCTGACCAGTGGCATGGAATTTGGTTTGGTTGTGGAAAAAACCACTGGAGTATCGCCTCCTGTGTAAAAGACCTAAGCGGGGGACGTAATCCAATGAAGAATGGGCCACAGCCGGGCCCTTAAACAGAGGTCATTTGATTGATTGATTCACGCGTCCTATACGAGGTTGTTAAACATTATGGAATTGTCCGTTAAAGAGAAGGTGTGTCTTTTTGTTAATGCATCCAATTTTGCCAAATTGGATATGAAAAACACTGAAAAGCAGCTCAAGAGTACAAGAATGGGAGAAACCTGGGCCTATTCCCACATTAGTTCACCCCTGTCTTACGGTCGGCCGTGGGGAAGATGGAAAAGGACCCGCTGTCAATCACTGGGCCTTTTGACGTGACAAGAGCCCTACAGGATCGTTAAAATAACTCCAATTATAAGACACAGGGGATAATCAGCAGTAATTGTGACAATCGTTCCTTTGAGTCCCACTTGAAACCTGAGGGAACAGAAAGGTCAACACCATTTTCTGTCTCTTACATCAGTCTTTCCTGTTCCTTTTTCTCCCAGGTACAAGCTGCACGTCCAACATAAAAAGAAACTGACATCTAAAGTGCAGCCCAAGACGGAATGTTCTTTTTTCCTCTGATGCACGAGCTGCACATTCGACGTAAAGAGAAGTATATGGCATTGTACAGACGGTAAGTACAGATCATTTTCAACGTTTAAACGCCACCTTCTATCCAATGCTTTCATTAGAATGTACTGTAATGTAATGTCTTTATTTCCGCCCTTCCATTGACCGACGGTACACTGTGAAACGCTATCAGCTGAAAGACGCGTCCGTACTGTTTGACATTTTGGTTTTAGCCAGTTGTTGACAAATAAAGCAGGCAATTGAAAGATGCCACTACAGGCTCAAAAATGCCAATAGTGATGATTATTTTCACTTCTTTTGGTAGCAGAAAAAGTCATTACTTCCAAACCCTATCAAACAGAAATTGAAAACAGTTTGATCTTAATGAGAGTGTCCTGTATCTATTCATTCTGTGTACACACAAGTCTGTCTCTCTCTCTCTCTCTCTCCTGTATAGATCACAATAATGTTAGTGGTGGCACTGGCTGCCATGGTCATTCATCTGAAACAGAATTACATAAGCCATTTACCACCCAGTCCCCATGATGGATGGCAGGGCCCCCAGCCCAAAGCACCCGAGCCTGATCGCTCCGCTTTTCTCGGTGACAAATGTCACCCGAAAGACATATGACACCTTCCAATTTCCTACACTTTTAAATGAGAATATGTTTGCGATAGAACAAGAAGCGAGAAATACACGGGGCTTTCGGCACAAGCGGCTACCAACAACTGTGTAACTATGTTTTTGCAAATTTCCCCTTGATTATTGCTTTGTGATGAAATGTTTTCCCAAGTGGTCGGGGTGATTTTCTCATTACGATAGATCTCAATCTGCTCAAACAAGTGAGCGTCATGCTGTGACAATAGCCCAAAGCACCCGAGCCTGATCGCTCCGCTTTTCTCGGTGACAAATGTCACCCGAAAGACATATGACACCTTCCAATTTCCTACACTTTTAAATGAGAATATGTTTGCGATAGAACAAGAAGCGAGAAATACACGGGGCTTTCGGCACAAGCGGCTACCAACAACTGTGTAACTATGTTTTTGCAAATTTCCCCTTGATTATTGTTTTTTTTTTCCACCATTTCCCAAGTGGTCGGGGTGATTTTCTCATTACGATAGATCTCAATCTGCTCAAACAAGTGAGCCTCATGCTGTGACAATTGTGCTAGTGTGTGTGTGTGTGTGTGTGTGTACATCTTTGTGTGTGTGTGTGTGGGGGGGCTAATTTGGCTACATTTTGAAGAGGTAAAGGTGTTGGGCTAAGAGAGAATTTGTCAATGAAGTAGCCCCAATAACAAAGACAGATTTATCCAGGAATGTGTGTGTGTGTGTGTGTGTGCACGTGGCTTTAGGGACAGATTTGACTGTATGGCTGGCAGATAAAATTTGGACCAGTCTGACAAATGATTTATAGGGGCAATTTTACCCAGCTGTCATTGCACTTTATTCAGCCTGCCGTGGTGTGTGTGTGTGTGTGTGTGTGTGTGTGTGTGTGTGTGTCTCTGATGTTCCTGTGCTTATGAATGCACTTAGTACACTATTTACCGAATAGAGTATGTGCAAGCCGTATACATACACAGATAATCTACTCCAGCAAACCAGGAAAATGTCATTGTCCTCAATAAATGTGATGCTGTTATGTCCAATTTCCTTCCTCATCACCTATTACGGCTTCGACGTGTAATCAGCGGCGTCGGAATGTCAAAACAAGAGCTCGCCATCTGGGAAGCGACAACAATTACGACTACACAACAGAGCAGAGAGAGGTAGATTATAGGAAACAGCTCAACATTGGAATTTGGTTTGAACGTAATGGGCACATGGGACGAACAATTCTCTGTCGAATTGTGAATTCACCAAAAACAGACCGAAATGCAAATATTCAGTCGGCGTTGCACGTGTGCCAATTGGATTCATTTACCTGAGCTTTATCAAGTTTTAGACATGGCACTTGACCCTTTGTGTCCCGTTGTACCAGAAATGAAGCGGCATTTCCCGGAAAAAAGGTATACATTTCAGCTTGCGGTGTGTCCCTGCTAATCAGGCCATGTGAGGCAGAGCTGTGCTCCCTATAAACTGTTTGAACTGTGGCTTCATTTTGCGGGTGCCACCGTCGCAGTGCACCAGGCTTTTAATCACAGTTTGGAGCATATGACACGCGGGGGAATGTTTGGGACATGCCGCTCTTGAGTTGAACTAAAAACTCACGGGTTTTCACGTTAACTTTACGAACTCGGAACAAACCACAACGTAGGTAGAAACGCATACATATCTTCAAAGGAGCTGAATTATTGTTTCCTGTGTTCCCAGCATGTTTCCGTTGTGCATGACGACACCTGAAGTCAGGAATAAAGGGACAGGGTATTCCCGATCCGTTATGTTAGCGTTTGTTGCGACAGCATCAGACGGTCAGTCTTTATCCAGCGGCGCTGGAAGAAAAGAAAAGAAAAATCCTCACTTGGGGTTTGAGAGCCTTGAAAACATGTCTTTGTTTACTTGACTTCTTGGCTTCCGCTTTTTCCAACAGACACACACACACACACACACACAAATATGTGTTTCTGTGGGACTTGTGTCTCTGTGAAGTTCAGCTGGTGAAACTGATGTGGCTGTAGGCAAGGACATAAACAAGGCTAGCGAACGTGGGCACGCATATCAGTGCAGTCTCTTGACATGTTATTCCGAAAATGACATTAAAAAATTTAATTAAATATGAACAACAAACGAAAATAGATTGGCGCTGGTATGACTTATTTTATGGTAATGATAAAAAAAAGAAAGAATAATTATTTCAATGAAAAATGTCTGCACATAATCTGTACCTGTAAATATCTGAATTCGATCCGTCAGAGTGGGTCGTTCCAACTTAGATCCACGTGTGTGCATTTCTGTCTGGGATTTGTCGCACGCGCGCATTTTGCGAGGTTAAAGATTCCAAATAACACACCGCCTCAGATGCCCCCTTGCGATAAGAAACTGGAGCTTCCTGCTCGAATGCGGCCTTGAAAACATGTCTTTGTTTACTTGACTTCTTGGCTTCCGCTTTTTCCAACAGACACACACACACACACACACACACATATATGTTTGTGTGTGACTTGTGTCTCTGTGAAGTTCAGCTGGTGAAACTGATGTGGCTGTAGGCAAGGACATAAACAAGGCTAGCGAACGTGGGCACGCATATCAGTGCAGTCTCTTGACATGTTATTCCGAAAATGACATTAAAAAATTTAATTAAATATGAACAACAAACGAAAATAGATTGGCGCTGGTATGACTTATTTTATGGTAATGATAAAAAAAAGAAAGAATAATTATTTCAATGAAAAATGTCTGCACATAATCTGTACCTGTAAATATCTGAATTCGATCCGTCAGAGTGGGTTGTTCCAACTTAGACGAAACCAAAGAACACGTTTTTATTTTTTATTTATTTATTTTTTCTACTGCGTGCATCACAGTGTCGTGTGTCTCTGTGCATGTAAGCGTGCGTGTATGTCTGTAAAAATGGATCTGGCCTTTGTGCTCGGCTCTGCCAGTCGAGTGGACAGTGTCAGAGATGATAAATTGAAAGTTCAGAGAAATATCTGTTAGAATTTGAAAGCCATGGAGGGAGAAAATTGGCAAAGTTGTCTAAGGCAGAATCCTTCACACCCTCCATTTATCATCTGGAGATAAAAGGTTAGATGGGCAGCTGCAGCCTGTAGAGTGTGTGCACGCGTGTGTGTGTGTGTGTGTGTGTGTGTGTGTGTGCCCGTGTGTGGGCGTGTATGTGCCTGTGCGTGGTGTGTAGCGCGCCAGGTCACAGAGGGCACGGATGGATATTTGCTCTTAAATTATTAATCCCTTCCAGTTTATTTTAGGGTAATTTGTGTGCAATGGCATCAGTGTGTGTGCTTGTGAATGTGTGTACAGCAGGATGTGGGCGTATAAATCAAAAGCGCGGACACGTTGATCGGCACCGACAACACGGCACTGTGTTAAAGCCGGCGACGGCGGGGACACTGACAACTGTTTCCCCCGGGTTATCCGTCACCTCGCAGTTCATTTCTTTGGAGAATGTGTGTTCCGCCAGCTCTGTGTGTGCGGGCGTGTGAGTTTGCGGCCGGCGTTCTGTGCAGTGTGGAAGATTTTTTAAATTCTCACCGAGTACGAGTGTAATTTGCAGGGAGCATGATGTGTGTGTGTGCGCGCGCGTTGGCGCTTTTGTGTCAGACACAACACGAGTGCGCAGCGTTTCTGGCGTGCTTCATAAACATTCGGGCGACACAGTCTCACAGCAGGTGGTTCATTACACGGCCTGTAATTAGGCTGACTTGACTTTCCTCTGCTCCTGATTACAAATACATATTGGTTTCAGTGGAGCATGCAAACAACATTTTTTTTTTTTTTGTTTTTTTGAAGATTAATTCTTATTCCAACAAATCATTTGTTGCTTTAGTGTTCTGGGGCATGCTTATGAGTGGAAGTTTCGAAATATATCATTAAAATGCGAAGGATTTGTCGCCCATGTATAATGGATTATTATTACGGTGCCATTCCTGCTGCTGGTTCTCAGAATATTACTAGAAAAAAAAAAAAAACTTGTGCAATGTCCAATAGGTTTTGGCCGTGCGTCTTGGATCCTGCTGTGTCACATACTTTCTCTTGTTCATTTTGGATTTATCGATAGTGTCAACCGTTTATTGGGACAGACGAGTAACAAAATAGTATTTTAAAGAATGAATGACCTTCTTACGCCGATTCATTTCGATTGTGGCACCTCTACGCAGTAGACTGAAGCAACACATTTCAATGGCTCCATGTTATTATTCTACTGCTGTTGCTGCTGATGATATCAATTATTTAATGTTTGATAGGGATAAGTGAAATCTTGTTACAATTCTCTAAAAATGTAAAAAAAAAAAAAACCAAACAATTGTACACAGAGAAGAGATTGTCTTTTCTCTGATGCGGACATCTCAGGGATAAAGCTGGTAAACGTGTTACACCCCTTAAATGCAAAATATTGCTTCCCATTAACACAAACCACACACAAAAATATATATATGCAACGTGTGCCTCTAACCAAAAGATAACGGAAACTGTCTGTGAACTTTTTCCAAAAGTAGTTAACGTTTGCCGACCCCTCGCTCCAAGCGGCCCTGATATTTCCCCGTGATGGCGCAGGATATTGAGGACAGTGATTGGCTAACCTTTTCTCCCCTGGCAATCCCAGTCATGAGGTGACTCACTGAGTGCCACCTGGCCCAGATACGGCTGTTGGTGAGTTCACCGTCGCTGGGGTGCTGAAGAAAGTAAGATTCTGTTGGGAAGGGATGCTGTACAACATTGCACGACAATATACAGCGTAGTACCATTCAATCTATATATATCTGTAGATGTTGACAGGAAAATGCCTTTTTAATGACTGGCCACTGTAAAAAAAAAAAAAAAAAAGGGCCTGGCCCTATTCTTCTTACCTGAGGGTCATTACGGAGCACAGTCATCAGCTCTGTAGGTGTACCGCGCATCAAAAAAAAAAAAAAAAAAAGTATATGCATACAGCTTCCTGTCTCTGAAGACATCTAAAATTAAATGGGGCGACAGCGGCGTCTGCTTTGGTCTTTTAATGAACCCTCAAATTGGACCGGATCGCCTCGCGGTCCCCTCGACAACACACCCCGAGATTGAAACACGCCGCACTGCCACCGCCCCCCTCCCCCTATTCCTTTTCTCCAGGACTTGGCCCAGCCTGATTAGATCTCTCGGCCGTACAATGTCAAGCACCGTCATCCTCAAGGCAGCGTGTCAAGTTTTTCCTTGCTCACATCACACCGAGTCGCACCAACAAAAATGGCGGTGTGTCGCGCATGCAGCGTGGACGAGTGAAGGCGGTGGTTTTATTAAGTGCAAGAGCCAAATAAAATTCCACCCAGCACCGACTCAGTTTTAGGCAAAAAACAAAAAAAAATCACACGATTCTTGGCTTGTGACTTGCACACAAAAAAAAAAAAAAAAAAAAAAACAGACGGGTGGCGTGTAGGAATTTCGAATTGAATTACTCCGCACAAAAACCTACGGTGCTCTCAGAGTATGAAAAGACGCTCTCCACACGGAGCGTGCGGGACTAATATCACTTAAGTTATGAAGACCTGTAGCACCATGTGAAGCGCGTTGCTCCGTGCGGCCCATTAAGCTGTCACCGGCGCCGCATAACTCCGAGCAGTGCTGCGGACATGACAGAAGTCATAAAGCTGTCTGTTGGTCTGTCTCTTATACACATCTCCGTCGGTGGACGGGGAGAGAGACTGAGACGAACCGCGTGACACCGGTGAGTCAGAAGAAGTGCGCCCCAGAAGAAGTGACTGATACCAGGTAATCCACGAGTTGAGATATTCCAGGAGACTATGTCAGGCAATCTCCATAAAATAACAGGGAGGAGGAAGGAGACACGATTCAGCCTAACGAACTGCTGGTGTAGAGAAAGTGTCGGACAAAAAAGCGTCTTCCTTTTTGCAACCCTATTCGTTCACTTTGTTGACATTTACTTGCATATCATCATCATCATGTCACCTGAGAACCACAGTGTTGCCAAAAAAAATAAATAAAAAATCATTAGGCCTGGAAATGTCCCAACTCCCACAAATGACCGAATCGATACCAAAGGCAGATTTATACGCACTTGTATCCACGGAACGCACACCCTCAACCACGACCCTCGCATGCATAGAGTAGGTTTGACGTATCCCGCTTTGTGGTTCTTGCCTTTTTAAAAGTCCCATTTGTACATATAGCAGTTTTTTGTTTTATTTTACTTTGATTAAATCGATTCCATGTCACTGGAATCGATGAAAAGAGTGATCGTTGCTATTGTGGTGAGCTTAAAGTTTCCCAGGCTGCAATTTTTCCGACCCCTGGTAAGTGTCGTTCACGGTTGGTGTTTTTTCTCTCGCGCACGCACGCACGCGCGCACACACACGCACCTCAGGTTGTGAACCTTCTCTCTGAAGGTGAGGACATGCAAATTTAAACCCCCACATTTGAATGAGGAGGAAGGCAGCCGGGTGCGAGATATCCTCTCAGATCACGCGCCAAAACGACTCAGAAGGCTGGTAAGAGCGAGGTGTGGCCATAAATGTGCCTTTTTTTTTTTTTTTCCCACGCCACGCCACTAAACACAACTCGCCAAAGGGTTTCTCCTCTGCTGCATACAAAAACCTACGGTGCTCTCAGAGTATGAAAAGACGCTCTCCACACGGAGCGTGCGGGACTAATATCACTTAAGTTATGAAGACCTGTAGCACCATGTGAAGCGCGTTGCTCCGTGCGGCCCATTAAGCTGTCACCGGCGCCGCATAACTCCGAGCAGTGCTGCGGACATGACAGAAGTCATAAAGCTGTCTGTTGGTTTGGCTCGGTCGTAAACCGCCGCGGCCACTTAAGCTCGGCTGCTGGGACAGTAACATATGTCAGTGAGAGCCGAGGAGGCGAGGGGTAATGACCTTGATTGCGGCCCGGAATACTACAGAATTTGAAACCTTGAAAAATATTCAACATACAACATCCAACGTCGGGTGAAATGTTTTTCTCATGTCCCGAGCTAAGACCGAGAGACGCGACGAAGGTCGTCGCGGCTGTTTAAAATCCTCACACGCGTCTTTATCTGTATCACCGTGTTTTAATAGAAAAACAAAACACAAAAAAAAAAAAAAACGGGAAAAACAACGGGGCTGCCTATTCTCCTGAAAAATAAATTGTTTCCTCTTTATCTGCTGACGGCACGGATTGTCAAAGAGACCAATAAAACAGGCCACTGATCCTCGCACCAGATACCCCATTGTTGTTGATTTTTAATTAAATTCTTCCTCGCCGAAAGGACTCAACAGATGTCCGCTTGCAGGTGCGACCGGGTCTGTCGCACCTGCAGTGGGACATCGCGACAGGGTGACTTCCCGAGTGTTTCTGTGGAAGCAGCTCGTCAAGAGAGATATAAAACCATCGTTTTCCCACCCAGTTTTGGCCATTGCAAAAATGGCACCTGAATTCATAATCATAATTACAAACATTGGGCTTTACATATGTGACAACCTTCCCCGTTATCATCATTTAAGACCACGTGTCTGCCTTCGAACTAAAAACACTTGGCACAAGAGCGATTGTGTCGAAATTCAGTAATACAGCATTTTATTTCTATTCAACGAGCGGCCCCGTTGGCCGGATAAGGCCCTTCTGAACTGTTGTCTGGACCGCAAGATGAGAGTTGCCCACTTCCCGATGTCCGAGCAATACGGGACCAAGACCAGTGCCTTCGGGGTCCCGGAACACCTCTGGGTACCAACTTTCATGTTTCTAGCAGCGACCAGAGCCAGAGCCCGGAGCCAGAGTAAAAAAATAAAAATAAATAAAAAAACGTCCCAGGCAGATTATGAACACCTTCTCTCCGTGTGCGTGCGTGCGTGCGTGCGTGCGTGTGCGTGCGTGTGCGTGCGTGTGCGTGCGTGTGCGTGCGTGCGTGTGCGTGTGCGTGCGTGTGCGTGCGTGTGTGCGTGCGTGTATGTGCGTGTGTGTGCGCGTGCGTGTGCGCGCTCGCGCTCAGCACTGCACCACTGAGCTGCCGATTTTTATTCATCATTTTATCATTCATTTAGTGTATGGCAAAGTGCACAATGTTAACATTTCAAAGACTTGAGGTCGTGCTGTACGAACTCTCTTTCTCAGGGCACTTGGATTCGATTTGCTTTCTTTTTCATCAAAACACTTGTGCATCATCATTACACGCCTCTTAACGAAGCGGCTAGGGTGATTTTCTGACCACAGTTTCTTATAATACGTTAACATTATACCAACATTTTCCCGGGACGTTTACACGTTAGGTTTTATGATGTCATGATAACATGTACACAGACCACTGGCACAAATTGAGGCGACGGGGCCCCCATGAAGAAACGACTCACTTACAGCGAGGTGAATTGTTAACATTTGTTGGAACCCTGCGTAAAAACGTGACCGAGATCCACCAACGAATACGAGACAAACTGGGAGGATTTCAGCTTTCCGCATCGACGACAAGGTGAAACGGGGAATGACTGGAGGACGCCACTGGGGTTTCAATGATTACATCACTCTCGCCTCACGCGCGATCAGCAGCCGCCGCCGCAGTTCAGAACAATCGGCGACGATCGGGGTTCCAGCTGCTGCTAAAACACTGTCCAAAGGCTGCGGAATGATGGCCTATCTGCTCGCCATTAACGCAGCTCACCATATGCTTGTTCCAGATGCCCGGTGTCTTGGCTTCCCGCTCATTATCTGCTCCCCGTTTATGAGCTGGCAGAACGGAAACCATAGCTCACTCCAAGCGCAGCTGCTAACATTTGGATACTCAGCTGTCCGTTTAGTTTAAGTATACGGTTTGCTCGTTAAAAAAAAAAAAAAAAAAACCCCGTCTGATTGTTTTATTGTGGGTAATCGGGTGACCTATGTTGAAAATTCACATATCGGGCCAGTGTGCAATGATACCAAAGAGATCATTACATATGCAGAGAGCAATACGTACAACTTTTTACTCGTGCCCTGTTTTTCCTTCTTTTTTTTTCCCCCCTCAAGCGAGTTTTTGCAGGTTATACAACAGCAGCCTTTACCTCCTTCCAACTTCGTTTGGTGTTTGTCTTCAGACTCTCTCTGTGTTGTTTGATTTGATACGTGGGAAGGTGTGCGCACTGGTGTTCGAGTCTATTCTTGGGATTTTGTTACGTGCATATCCCATCCGATAAAAAACGACAAATTAAGAATATTCATCAGCTGTCCTTGACAAGGGGTGAGAATCCTCTGTAGTTCCCATCAGCCCACCGTATTTACTATAGACGAAAAGCTTGTTGGTCGGTGTAATTAGGGTGCTGATCTGCTGCGCAGAATGGCAGAATAAGGGAGGCTGGCACACGCACACTCTCACACACACACACACACAAGTGTCACATCAAGGACAAATCCGGATATTCACTTTGAAAGTTTGGAAGAAGCGTGTGTGTGTGTGTGTGTGTGTGTGTCTGTGTCTGAGTGGGGAAGAGGGCGTGGGGGGGCGGGGGTGATTATCATGTAACATTTTCTCAGATAATTAAAACACCGGTGGCCTCACTGATTGAACACAACTCCTGAATAATAAAACCAATGTTTAGTTGCATTGTCGATATGCAAAAGGCCTTGCTCCACTTTCAGCTCGGTAACAATCTTCGATAACGGAGTAGATGGCTCCAAAAGCATTCCGGATATAAAAACAGAGTGGAAGTTCGTCCTGCTGCTAGTTTACAATGACCCGTGATTTCCAATATTTATCAAACAACAGAACAAACCGCTCCGATAACTAATTAAACTCTGCCGGAAACGACAAAAGCCTCGTGTCTAGCAATAAAGTGATGACATTTTCTCTTGAATACCTAATCTCCAGCGCACCTGGTTTTTAAATGTTACGCTCTTTGCCCCACTGTTGTTTTTCTTTTAATTTTCATTACGGCTGAATTTCTTTTCTCTTATCATATAAAAAGCCTCCTGCTCGCAAAGACCTTCATCAGACTCTTGCTTTTAAGGAACATGTGACCGATAACATAACATGCTCAATTAAAAAACCTCCGTCGGAGGGAAGCTGATAAGTTTGACGCCGCTGTGAGATAAATTAAAGGCCAGGGCTGGTCCCGAGTGATGTAAAACACCCGCTTACTTCACACTGCCTTGGTTCTTTTGCTTACATCCTTTATCCGCGCACCTTATTGGACAATGAATACTTGGACTGCGCTTTATGCGGCGGCCTGTCTAATGCTTATTCTCGCAAACACTATCTCATAAGGTCAGGGAGGGTTGCATTGGGTTTTTTTGGAGCCATGTTTCAATAATTTCACAATGCCTAATAATTGAGCGACAACGTTTTATCACCAAAAGGTCAAAGGTGGCCAACACTCTGAAACCCTATCACCATGCAAAAATATGTTGCTTAAAAAAGTCAATGCCATAACTTAAAGGAACATGAGGTGAGTTTGTGACATATTTCCAACAACATCCCTTGTTGGCAGAGCCATGTATGTGGATTATTATTATTATTTTTTTATACTTTCAGCCTTATTTTTTGTTACTCTCTGCTGTTCCCTTCCAGTCTCTTCCTGTGTCTACTTAATCTTCCCTCCCCTCTTTTTCTCCCCCTTTGCCACTTGTTTTGTTTTGCCTTTTGAAAAACGGTGCTTTACAGTGTGATAATAAGCTGTCTGTCAAGGCATGCCGTGGTCCCCGAGAGCCAATTCTTGTGTATATCCGAGTGTGAGCGGAGGTGTGAGCTTGTGTGTGCCGAGGACAGAGGAAAAACAGTTGAGCGTTTGAACGGGAGTGACACAGTCCTTGTCTCTGTGTGCGTGTGTCTGTGCGTGCGTGCGTGCGTTTGCCCGTGCGTTCGTCCGTGCATGTGTGTCTGTGTGCTAACACAGACATGTAATTGTGCAAACGTGTGTGTGATGTGTGTGGATGTGAGGGGAAACATTGACAGTGAGGATGTGCGTGTGTGCGCGTGACTTTCGTCAGTTTTCTCAGACTGTAAAGGAGACCCACAGAGCGGGGGATAAGGCGCCACGCCCCCCGCTGGTAAAAGAGAGAATGAGCAGGGCAGATAATGCCCTCTTATCTCCCCCACCACCCCCTCAGCTCCCTTTTTATTCCTCCGTTCTAACTTGCCTCCTCTGACTGACCCAACACACTAATGCACACACAACCACACATACAAATGCGCACATGCACCTCCCTGAACCACTCCCTACACGCCTGGTGGTGTGCTGGTAGAGAGGCGTACTCGCGTTGCAACTCACAAACAAGTCAGTCATCACAACAACAAAAAAAGACTCGACAAAATAACACTGCCCCACTGGCAAACAAATATCCATTTTCCACTTGTGGATGAAGAGCCTGTGTGAATTTGTCAGGCTTGCTTTGAGCGGGCAACTCAATTAAGTGTGAAAGTTGTTTTTTCGCGATTAACTGGCCAAGCACAAGACCCTGGTCTTAATTCATACCTGCGAAACGGGGCCATAGTGATGGCGATTGCAGAAATACAGAGCAACAAAGCCGGCGTGAGGGGGACCCTGTTTTTTGTTTGTTTGTTTTTTTTCTGCGTCAAACCTACAGTCACTGTAAATCATTTTTCCATGAATGTTCAACAAAATGAACCATTGTTACCATGACAAAGGAGATCAGACTAATCAAACTCAAGGGTTGACACTGCTACAATAAAACTATAGGTAAACCCAGATTATTGGTGGTATAAATATCATTTTATCTACTTGGGAGGAAAAACTAAAAATCTTATAATTAGGAAGGGGTGGCCGACTATTTTTGAACCACACAAAAAAAAAGAACCTGAGTAGATCACACTTTGCAGACAGGAATCTATCCCAACGGTGATTTTGTTCCTGCGTTTAATTCCTGGGGCTGTTTGTAGTTCGCGTAAGGTCACCACCATGCTAAGTCACGTACAAAATGGCAAAGGCTTTTAATAAAACATCAGACTATTATCAGACTTAATGCAATCTCTCAGATGCCAGCCACACAATGGAGCTTTACGGTATTAAATCAGGCAATCTTTCGCTAAAACTAATCGCCTCAAGTCTGCCGATGCTAATAATCTTCTGATTGCATTATCTTCGCGAGCCCGCAGTGGGAATCCGCCTCCCTCCATTATTATGTTTAAATCTGTTTACACAGTCATTATGGGGACCAAAAGTAAGCCTCCGTAACGTCAACGTTAAACTCGGGGACGAACGTGAAGTGACAACGTGATTCGTAAGGTTAGGCGATTGGTACATATGGTAAATGTTTCCATCAAAGTAGTGAAATTAGTCAATGTTGTGTCCTGAGATGTCACGGAGTCATTGTGTGTGTGTGTGTGTGTGTGTGTGTGTGTGTGTAGGTGTGTGTGCGTGCGTGTGTAGGTGTGTGTGCGGGCCTGTGTGTACTTGCATCTGTATCCCATTATCTTTGTCATTAACGACTACAATGGTACTCATCGTGAACACCTCAGGCTATGTTTCGAAGATCTCTAGCGCACGCACGCACGCACGCACGCACGCACGCACGCACGCACGCACGCACGCACGCACGCACGCACGCACGCACGCACGCACGCACGCACGCACGCACGCACGCACGCACGCACGCACGCACGCACGCACGCACGCACGCACGCACGCACGCACGCACGCACGCACGCACGCACGCACGCACGCACGCACGCACGCACGCACGCACGCACGCACGCACGCACGCACACACACATGCACACACACACCACACACACACACACACACACACACACAAAAGCTGTCTTTTTGACTGCATCTCTGCCTAATTGGAAAGGGAATAGTTGCAGTGTGGGTGAACACACAGTAGCCCCCAGCTCATTGACACAAGGTTAAAGACCCATTAACTTGACCAGTAGAAAAATTGAGGAGAGGACAAAAGGGAAGCCGAGAGAAAAAGAGAGAGCAGACAACAGAGAAACAGGGAGGAGGGCCAAAGAAACGTCTTTCATGTACAAAACCATAAAACCGGCCTGAGCACCAAAATGTGTCGGGTGAATCAATTCTTTTTGGCTTTTAAAATTAGTTTTCTTGTAAAGAATGTATGAATAAGTAAGAGGGGGGGGGGGGGGAAATGATTTTTCTGGGGAGTAGCCAAGTACCATAAGTTTCGATCTACAGATATTTTTGCTGAACTCCAATTTATTCAACTCCTTAAATTGGACAAATAAAACTAGCAGGCTAAACTTCTTTTCAAATTCCATGACCGCTCTCTATCTCACCTGTCTCTCTCCTCTCACCGTGCTTTGGTCTCCTCTCTGCATTTTCCCTTCAAGCCTATCCTGGTCATTTTGGTAAAAAGTCGGAGTTGATCCAATAAAGCATTGTTAATGAAAAAAATCCCACGGGGAAAAGGGGAAAAGAGTAATGTGCTAAATTTACAAACAAATACATACGAGTACTGTCAATTTATTTTTTTCTCTCTCTTTTTATATTTTCTTGGGTGCGACTACATCTCTTTGCAGCATACCGTATACACGCAGTGGTCCCAGACATCCTTGCGCAATCACAGACACGTGCAGTCGCACATATTCTCAGAGAGAGTTCCAACACACAGCGAGTGGGCGTGTTCCTACGTAGCCTCTATTCTTTTTGTCAGAAGAAGCCTGTACCCAAACAGAAGTGGAGACGGGTAGTCACAACAAAAATAGCTTTCCTGAGCAAAAGAACGCACGTGAGGAAATCAAGTCAGAAATCATGGAAAGATAAATAGAAGAGGAAGTCTGGAGACCTTTTTCTCATTGTCAAAAAAAGAGTCTAGCGGAGTTCATTAACAATGGCCCTGGGTCCCACATGCTACAAGCTCGGGGCTTAAGTTATTAATGACATATCATTGATTGGGTCTCACGTGATCGGCTTTGGTCTCTTTACTGGAGATATTGATTGAGAAAACGGATTTATCATTGTTACTTGTAATCTAACCGACCCGGTGAGAAAGACAATTGTCTGTCACGCACGTTTGCTTTTTCAAATCCAGCTCTATTTTTCTACCTTTCTCTCTTTCTAAGGGCAAGGGTCAGAAGTAGTATCTACAGTATGTATCGGTAATAGTAGCAGTAGCCTTAAGGTGAATTTAATCTTAATCCGGCTATATATTTGATGCCAAAGAAACCCATGGCAAAAATGACAAATTACATACAGAGAGAAAAAAATACATATATTATTTTGTATATTAAACTGTAGTCCTGCGGCCTCCCCAGTACTACATTTTGGAGGGAGTGCAATAGCATATGTATGTCTCTGATCGATAAACTGCGTGAGGAAGTTACACCATTGGTCAGCAGAATGCCATGTGAGTGAGGGAGGAAGTCGCGGAACAAATGTTGAAGGTATGTAAAAATGGCCTTGCTTGTCCTTTAAGCACAACCAGGGTTGTGATGGAAGAGATCATCATTTCTTCTGGGGAGTACGCAAATAGACGACTAGACTACACGAGAATGCTCTGTAAAAAGCTTAATCTTTTGAAAAAAAAAAAAAGAAAAACTTGGTTGGAGAAATGGAGAAAAATCAAATATGCTCGCTTTTTGAAAAGTACACACAACCCATGCCAAAGTGAAGGAAAATCGCATTTTCCGTGTATTCCGGCGTGTGCATCCAGAGGGTGAAAAAGAAATTCTCCTGAGGGGATACCGATGCATTTAAATGTATTCTGAGAAATGTCTGGAGTATAGCTGGAAGAAAAGATAGAGGAGACAGAGGTAGAGATGCACAAAGCAGATGGTCTTGTACTCTCAGGCACAGGGACCCGCAGAGAAAGATCTGTTGCACAGGGGGACGGAGGCAGAGATGGAGAGATGGGTGCGTAGTGGGAGGGACTTAAAACAACACCAAGTACGGAGGGTTGTAACACAGTCACGGGACATGGATAGAGTAAAAACGAAAAAATCGGAGCAAGAGAACGGAGGGCGATGGTGAAAGGCAACGGGAAGGAAAGAGAGGACCGAGAGAACGGAAGCTGGCTGCGGTAGAGGGACGGATGGAGACGTGGTGAGCGGGTTAGAAGTGGAGGCGAGAGTCAGCGGGACGCAAGGTGACCGAGAGAGATGAAAGCCAGGGTCGGACAGGGAGGAAGTCAGTAACTCCGATCTGCTCTGGAGGAGGAAGGACAGGAGGATGGGAGGGGGGGGGGGAAAAAGGAGATAGAGAATAAGTTCTGGAGGGCAAAAAAGATGAGATGGAGAGATTGAGGGATGGGAAGACGTGTCGGGAGGAGGAATGTAGACGTTCCGATCTCAGGGAGTAGAGAAGTAAACACAGGGAAAGGAAACGAGGAACATATGAGATTGTAGGAAAGAAGGAATATAAGGCACACAAACAAACGTAATGCCAAAATAACCTCATATATCACAGGTCCATCAGTTTCTATGTGGCAGCTTGCGAATTTTCCATTTCCTTTTTATTTTTATTTTTTTTACCTTCTGCCCTCGTCTCATTCCTGTCCTTTCTCCTTGATTAGCTTATATATATATATATAGATTTTTTTTAATTATGCAATTTCCTTATCATTTTCTAAACAGTAGTATAGCCTGCTAAATAACTTTCTGTGGTAAAAAAAAAAAAACATTGTTTTTACATTTTTTTAACTGTTAAATTAAAAATTAAACCAATTCTTAGATGAAATGGCTGAAAGGAAAAGGTGAATGAAATATATCTATATAGATATATATAGATATATATAGATAGAAGTTTTTTTGTTTGTTTTTTTAACCTGTCGTCAATAAATCCTACAAAAATACCGAAACCAATGACCCCAGTGTACTGAATTAACGAGCTTCCTCACTATAGTGCTACAAATACTGACAAAAATACACATGCTTTCACCTTTCACACACACACACCTACACACACACACACCTACACACACACACACCACTTACAAAACGTGCACCCTTTACACCTCTTCCAGTCACTCTCTTCACTGACGCATGATGAACATTTCAATACGGCCGTCGCAAATGACGTCCCGCCGCCCGCACCGTGAGCCGTGGAGACGAGGCAGACGAGGGGTAGAGAGTTAGAAAGTTAGCCACTGGTGATGAGAAAACTCACTTCCTGCGCGCCCGGTTTCCGACGCTTATCCCGCTGCTTCTGATTTGTATGGGTTCGGTCGAAAAAACAATGGCCGATGTGGCCCCTGCGCAGGCAGAGACTGTACTCTGATACGCGCAAACGTCAGTCAGAAAGCTGGACCTGGACGGACGGGCGCGCGCGCACAGACACGCACAGACACACACACACACACACACACACACGTCGCTGGTCCCACATGAATTCCGATTGATTATCGCCCGAGGGGGGAGGCTGCTCCTTCCCATTTACATCTGCCTGTCTTTGGGAACGTGCGAATAGATATTTTGCCACCAGCAGTGCGGGGGCCCTGTGTGGGCATGTGCAAACGAGGGGCCCATCCCTGCCTACACATCTGCACGTTTGTCTGTTTTCTCCCTTTTGCACCCTTTTGTCCTTTTTTGCGTTCACATTTTGGAGCCGTCTAACTTCAGTTTCCTGAGGATAAACTTTCATTCTCAGAATCACTATCATTTGTCGAGCATCGGAATGAATCATCCACTAAAGTACATTTTTGGCTTAGTTTCAAACGTGTTGCCTCTCACCAGTGTTATTAATAGACAAACTGCCGAGCACTTAAAGGAGTTTTAGTAAACTCTTACGATTCCTAAATTTATTACACCTTAGAGACCCTGAATTATTTGTGAGCGTGATCGGTATAAGTAAATAGCAATGTGCAAGCAATTCGTCCTGAGTGTCGCAGTGCATTTACATTTGAGCATAGTGGTGCCTTCATATCATGAATGGAATATTATCCTATTTGTTACCCTTGTTCTTCTCCCATCCACACCATCATAGAGTTTATGCTGCAATTTGCAAATTACTGATTAAAATGTGCAATGTATGCATCAAAAGGCTAGGTTATACTGACAAAGAGCTGAAAATATGGACTCACTATTAATGGTTCTTTGTTCTGTATTAAAGAACTAAATACTACTCCGTAATAAAGGTGTGTAGCCACCAAAACTTGTTTGAGCCCTCAGTAATGAAACTGTCGAGCAAAAGTAGTAAACGAATTAACTAATTGTAATTTTCCAAGTGGTTTTCTAGAAAAGATTTGGAACGTGTTAAATCAAATGCCAAAGTGTTGGAAAATACAAGACATAAAAGGCAACAAAAATAGGCAGTCTAGTTGAAATCTACTGGGAAAAACAACAGTTTGGGAATAACTGCAAAGTGCGGGCCTTAATGCAGGTCTTGCAAGCAAGTGTTACGCCACCAAAAAATATTTCATATTATTCCATGAATCGCTCCCCGCCCAAAAGGAGGTTCGCTCTAAACTGACGATCTCATCGAAACTGACATACCATCAAATAAAAGACGAATTTTGAATCCTTATATTTATCCGCTTACACGGAGATAGCGTCAGCGTGCGACAACAAAAACAATTAGCCTTGCCGTTCACATAAGTTTGAGGGGCCGGCATACTTCAGGGGAAGAAAGAAGATCTTTTTTTGCACGCATCCCTGCGCAGAGCTGTGGGAATATACACCCACTTCCCGGGAAGGTGAAAAAGCCCTTCCCATCTACATGTCAAATTCATATTGCTTTGACCTTTTTCCCTCAGGTCCTCCCGTTTCCCGATGCATACAGAGGTCCACTGAACCGCTGATGTTTGCACCACATTGCTTCTTCCTACACATTTGAATAAAGGGGCGGGTGGGTAGCAATATCTGCACCAGCACTTTCAGCTCTTAATTCGCAAAGATAGGAGGCACACATGAACGGCAAACTGAACTCCCCGGGGCATTCTCCTTCTCTTCCTGCTGCGTTTGTTGCACAGCGCATGAGTGGAAAAATAAATCTGCAACTTGAAAATTGGTTTTCTATTTTTATACACGTCCGTTCACGCTCTTCCCGCCCCCCCCCCCCGTGAGAATCCTCAAGGACTTCAAAGGGCAGCTATAGAGTGTTTTATGCTCGTTTAGCTTTGCTCATTATTTGTCATGATCATGTTGTGCGTATGGAATCAAAGTGCAATTATGTCCCGATGAGGTGACGTTGTCCACCAACTCCATAAAGCGGCTTCTGTGACAAAGTGGGAATATATCTGTTATAATTGCCTTTGTTCTGAGACATCATGTATACCTCTTCTGTATTTTCCACTGTACCTCAGCTCATACGACGCACCGTATATCCTTGAATGGTCTTAAGAACTGTAAGATAGAATAGTCGGAACTGGCTCGTACTACAAGGACAGATGAAACTTCTCTCTCCGGGCAAGATATGTCTATAGCCAAAACAACACACACACACACACACAAATACATTCCAAGATTCTTGTCCACGCCACTGGTAACTGGCCAGTTGCATTTGGTCGCGCGTAAGCCCAACCTCTGTACGGGGCAGGGCCCAGCCCCAGAAGGTAAACGTGAACCCTTCCTGGACATCGGGGCACACTCTTTGCCCAGCACTGGGCCTAGCGCTGGGCCCAGCGCAGCTTTACTTTCCATGTGACCATAATAAACCATGCAGTTGTGAGCTGAAGATTTCTCCAGATTTCTCCGGGTTGTTCTTGGGCTTCCAACTAAAGGCCGGGCATATCCTAACATTTCTGTCAGACCACAAATCAAGGCAATACGAATGTATTTTTTTAAAGGCAAAACAACTATATTATGTATGCCACTGCATTACTCCATAAATAAACACATAAAAGTATCAGGGGGAGATTAACGTTAACGTTCGGTGTCACTGATCCGGTCGGAACAGAGAGGGGGAAGAACACGGCTGTCTGAGCCAATCTGTGTCAGGGGCGCCCGTTCCTCAGCATCCTTTGATTCACTGTCCTCTTGTCACAGCCTCAGGGAAAAGTTAGCACATTTGTGCGTCCGTGTTAGTGCGAGTCTGTGATTACGCGCGACCCGAGGCCAGTGCCAGCGTCTACGACCAGATTTCACCACCTGCGAGCGCGACACATTAGCCAGTGGCAGCTGAGGGCAAGGTCGCTGTCTATAGGTTACATAAATGTGTGTGCGCGCGTGTGTGTGCGCACGTTCACATTCATTCGCTTTTCTGCATGTGCACACACATTTGTTTGTATACTATGAGTGTCGGCAAGGCACACAATCAGTGTCAGTCATTCTATACACTGTGCCACCGCTACAGGGATCGCTCGGCATTTTCTCTGGGAACCAACAGTGTGAGATAACTTCAGGCCCGGCTGTTGTCACTCAAACGTGTCACATGTTCCATTTCCATTTACATTCATACCAAGAACCGAATTTTCGACCGCCGGCTAAATGTTTCTCCGAATGAGAGGGCCTCGAGTGCGTCTAAACAGATTGAGGCGTGGGTTTTAAAGAAATTATATTTCGAAAAAGAGAAAAAATAAAGTTGGATTTGGGATCATTCTTAAGTTTAGATTGACTTCAAATTCCAAAACAGAGCAAACAACATTCCTGAAGAATTCAGGGAAGACCGCAAGTAAGTGTGTCTACCTCATTAGTATTCCTCGTAACAATGCTTTTTGGAGAGGGATTCAATTACATGAAGAAAAGGTTTTAAAGCTGGAACATTTTTGATGAACATGTTATATTTGGTAACTCACTAGAAACAAAAACCAAACTCGTCCTGAACCG
The DNA here is from genome assembly GCA_016785305.1 of Colistium nudipinnis. Lineage (NCBI taxonomy): Eukaryota > Metazoa > Chordata > Actinopteri > Pleuronectiformes > Rhombosoleidae > Colistium > Colistium nudipinnis. The sequence goes on along the minus strand of JAFBJU010000490.1, from coordinate 273,838 downwards.
AGGTCCCATCTCATATGGGCAATCCTCATTTCACCTGTTGAAAACTGCCAGCGGGAATTTAAAGAGCCCTCTGGCTGACATTGACCACAAAACATATAACCTATTTGCCAGCATCATTCACCTGCATATAAAGAGAGAAAACACACACACACGCGCACACGCACGCGCGCATACACAAGCATATAAATGTATAAAAAGGTCCCGACATATATGCAGGGGCGAATGCCAAGACAACGAGGTGCCGAGCAAGGGATGAATACACACCCAGGGATAGCCGAGTGTGTGTTCCCTACCAGGCTCGGCTCAGACGGAGCGCATGAAGAAAGAGGGATGTCTGGTGAGTGGGGTGTTAAGAAGCATATATGCCTGGCTTGAATGGAATAGATCAAAGCAAATGGGCCTGTTGCACCACCTATTCTGATTTATTGTCGGAGTGAAAATACTTTAGAAGACACGCCGCAAGAAAAGGAGACAAAAAGACGGAGAAATCCACAGGAACGCGAGCGGAAGAGAGGAGGGCACGGCGGGCAGGTTAAGTGCGGCGTGGGGATACGCCGCAATAAAGACGTCTTGCCTCGGAAGCTTTAGAGCTCTTCTGAGAGCTGCACGGACAAACAGCGCCAGGATTAAATGCAAACTCTAGACCTTTTCTTCTACTCCCTCTTTTTTTTTTTTTTTTTTCTTTCGCTGGATTTATCACTTTGTGGCTTTTCTCTGTCTTGGCACTTTTTTTTTTTTGTTTTTTTTCCTCCTCACACTTGCCTGACTCTCGCGTTACGTTTTCAAATGCCACCTTCAGAATACAAACAACTAAGCAGCTTTTCTCTGCATCCGAGTCATTTTCGGATTTTTTGCCTTTAATCTCCTTTTTCACCTCTTTTTTGAACACAGCGATACTTAGTCCGTCGAAGTTAAAGAGCTTTTCCCATACAAAGTTGTGGGGAAAAAAAAAGCAATTACTGAAATGCAGGCTACACACTGCCATCAATTAGGATCATTATCGAAGTTGTCATCTACACGGTCGTCTTCATCGTCTCATTAATTACTTGTATTATCCAGTTATTGTGACAGATAAAAAAAAAAGATTGTTAAGATCCACGTTGCACTGAAATGCTGAATGATCGTGATCCGACTTTAACTTTACATCTACCGTGATATTTATGCCTCGTTATACATAGAATTGATTAGCCTGAACCTTGTTGGGCCTTTTTATTCCTTACGGAATGATTTGTGAAGTCTTTTGCTATTGTTTCATTTTTCGTCTGGCATATCCGGAGTTTAAAAGTTCAATTGGTCCGCCGAGTGTTTCGCTTAAAGCCAATATGAGTTACAAATCCAATTATATTGGTATTACACCTCTTAAACAACAGTGCTTTAAAACTGTCATTGTGACCATTTTAGCATTATGCCTTCAAAAACACTGCTGTGCGTTAATGCAGTCTCATGGAGCCAATAACATAGCTGTAGTCTTTGCATCTTCTCTAAATGAGTTCACATGAGTCAATGTCGATTACCTCAATTTTAAACCACGGCTTACCAAAAAATGTCAGAATAATTCAATCCAAGAAGTAAAATATGATCCAAGCGCAGTGTTTCCTGTTACTATGAGAAAATGGCAATTTCATTAAGTTTAGGGAAAAAAAACATGCTGCAAAATATAATAATCCATCAATGCGTTGACCGGGGTAAAAAAAACAAACTGTCCCAAATTGCCTCATGTTCCGCTCATGGTTGTGTGTCGGTCTGTGAGTTTGTGTCTGTGTGTTTTGAAAGCAGCCTCCCCGTTAAGTGTGGTGGCAGCTGATAAAGATGACAGACACACTATTCATTTCACGCCTGCACTCACACACCCATCCACCTGACTTGGTCTCTGTCCACAGATTACCTCTATAACAAGGGCACGTTTTATAGAGGTACTTTTTCTACATTAATCATTATATCCATATACAGACTTTCTGTGAACAAGTTCCCTTGCAGAGTTTTCTAACTAATCTGAGAGAATAAAAAGTTTGGTGGTGACAGAGAGCACCCTAACAGTTTCCCCCCCAAGGAGGCTTGACGCTTAACTGGCGCACGGCCAAAGAGACATATCGAAACACAAACTTTTAATGTGAGGACCCATACACACAAACACACACACACACACATTACAAAAATGTTTTCTAATCGGAACAGCTTGTCTTAGAGACTAATACACAAGTCTTCATGGACCATTACCTTGCTCCAATTAAAACATGAAGCAATATGTTGTTTTCCTAGCATACTCCTTCATCAGCCCTGTGGGACGCCACCTTGAGTCTATTTCCGTGTCTTATCCCTCCGGTCATTCACATATGGTTGTTTGAGGCTTTTCATTACTTACAACATTCTTAAAGGAGGACCTGCTTTCTGGATGGAAAAGCTGCACATAGATACCGGCTACAGTGAGCAGGGCCACTTCAAAGAACAAGAGTCTGGGAAAAAATGAACAACTGTTTGCAGTGCACTCACTTTCTGCCCATTATAAGTTCTTCTGAGGAAAAACACGTTGAAAATGGATCAAAAATAAGTTGTCACCTCACTTCAAAACAGAATTAAGCATTCACAAACGGTAAGATATTCCACTAATGTAAAATCATATCACTTCTTCAGTTCTTTGGGACCACTATGACAACCCTATCCTTGTGTCCATCCTGCTGTCGTCTCTAATATGCTTACAAGTGCTTACAATTAATACGTGAGTATATGTAATTTTGTAACCCTAATTCAGTGAGCAAATTTCACCGAGTGCTGATGGAATCGTTGTTGGGAATTTTTCGTTGTCCACAGAGGGCTCAACTCTTTTGTGCCGACGTTTGCCAAGGCTGCTGCAAAAGGAATTAACTTTTTTTCAGGCTAACGTGTTACCCTCATCAGTGGGAGATTTTGTGTTTCCGCAGGTCATATTTGGCCGGTCTGGCATTTTTCATACAGTGACGGAATGTTTTGACTCCCCAGGCTAAAAAGGCAGCTGGTAGAAAAATATAAAAAGATCCAGCAGCTTAAAAATAATAAACATAATATATTCCTGTATAGTAGTATTTGTGCAGATTGTGATTGATGCTGAGTCCAAAAATGTGTATCTACAATCAGTTGCATGAAGTGTGATTTTTTTTTTTATATATGAAACTATATGATAGTAATGTTCAAGGTTGTTAAAGGAATATGGAACAGTGCACACCATGTAGTCCACAGAGAGAGAGGGAGAGAGAGAGAGAACGAGAGAGATAGGTATGAGGATTTACTTTGCAAGAAGCTTAGCACTGCAGGGGGTTCGAGGGGTGCAGGAGCAGAGACACTCCCTGCAGCATCACTGGCAATGATGAAAGAGGCAATCCAAAGTTACTGACGTTTTTTTTCTCTGTATTGCTCAATATGCAAGAGGAAACTAGAGATGATATGCTTGTTCAAATGAGTACTAAAAGTGGGTGAAATATAGAGGGAGAAAAGGGGAAGAGGAACTGAACTAGACTAATAAATGGTATTTAGGATGTGGTTTGGAAACAGAAAACAACTTCTCATTAACCTTTCACACGTCTGCAGTTTACAAACGACATATTTATTTTTCATGCAGAGAAGCACCACAAATTGTGAAGTACTTCTCAGCAGGAACCCCACTTTATCACGCTACCCTGGTCTGGACGCTTGACTTCACAACATAGATCCGGCATTGCAATGAAATGCAGAAAAACGACACTGGAGTGGGAGAGTGTCGTCATGAAAGAACAGATATATATATATGTATGGTAATAAAAACAAAGGAGAGGAGGAAACTTGGGATTGTGGATCTACAGTGTACACAGGAAAACAGAGGGGTAAGTGAGAAACAGAAGAAAGTCCCTGTATTTGAGCGCAATGTTTGGTAAAAAAAAAAAAAGGACATTTAAAATGAAAGAGAAAGGGCATGAAAGTTCATGGGACAAGTAATGGGAACGACACATTCATGCGAGGAGGTACACCCTTGACCATTGGCAGTGTTGTGTCAGAGTTGAAAACCAAAGATAGTATCAGTAATACAGGCTATTAGATTAGTGGTATTATTTCTAGAGCAGCAGTAAGGTCTGCAGTAATTATAAATGAATGAATGAAAGAATTAAAGAAGAATATTTGAATCAGTATTTTTTCTTTAGGGACAAATAACTGTAGCTAATTTCATTTCTCCCATTTGCTTGCCGACAGTTAAAGCCGACTTTCAGCCATTTCCAGGCGTTTCCACGTGCTGCATACACAGCAGGTGGTATCAGAGGTAGCAGTGAAACAGAACTGGTCAAAGGGTCAAAGGATCACCTCCCTGGTCAGGTCATTAAATTTCCAGGTGCCCATGAACACCTGGCTAGGGGTGAAGGACCGCTGGTCCAACATAGGCTATTATTATTGCAAATGTTGTGTTACAGCTGGTTGGGGTAGTAAAGGCCACGTCCCACGTCAAATCCTGAAAGCCTCCAGCAGAGCTATGCCAGAGAACGGGGGAGATTCCTAACCTCCATAAGCCATATGTACACGTCTCCCACTTTCAAACGATAGACAACGGGCTGGCTAGAAATGACCAAGGGTGTTTTAAAGTTCCCCATAATAATACGATCACTATATGTCCAAAAGCCTTTTTTTTTTTTTTAAGATAATCAGGCAAAAGACCAGCCAGTGCTTAAATCGGCACCTTTTCAACAATAACAAGAGCATCTGAATGTTTGAATGGAAAAAAGGAAATGCTATAAAAGTCCATAGGGTTAGAGTTGATCAGCGGTGATCAATGAGTGCGCGGGTGTGAGAGTGACTCATACAGATACAGATGGAGAGAGTAAGTGGGTGGAAGGGGAAAAAAATTAAAAATGAGGGGTGTGAAAGAGAGAGACATCAATCTTCTCTGTGCCCCCCTGTGGTCTGGGCTACCTGTCCCGTTTCTGACATCCGCAGAGCCAAGCCTTCTGGGTAGTAATCAATCAGTCACACTCCGACAAGCAGGCGGAACAGAACGGTCTGTGCGTGTGTTTAGCGCGTGCACTCGAGTGTGCGTTTGTGTCGAGGGGGCACGTTGGAGTGGCAGAGGACGGGGATTAACAGATAATGGAGTGGTAGGCCGCTGTGAATTTTGTGGACAAAACTACGACGTCACATGTTGCTCCATAACCATTTTTCCATGACAAACGGCGAGACGCGAATGAGATAACAGCAACGTCATGAAACACCGCGACCATATCAACATGCCATAAAAAAAGGCGATACAAAAAAACCTGGTACAATAAAAAGTAATCATAAGGAATCCAGGGAGGAAGGATGAAGTGAATGTATAGATATAGAAAGGAGAAGTCTTGGTTCTTTTTTTTGCCACATCAAATCTCACAACCGATCAGGTCTTTTAAAACCATATGTCACTGACCCATAAAGTACT